>CM076579.1:334884438-335135709 GCA_034641835.2 Pinus albicaulis
AGTGTTTTCCCTATTTAGGGCACTTTCATGTTGCAACAACCCTTAATTCAACACCCAAATATCCCTTTATTTGTTGTGGCCTTCCCTTGGAATTTTCTCATCCTCCTATGTTGTTTTTATGGGCATGAACAGCTCAAAAACTACCCTATGCTGCCCTAAAATAGGTTGGTAGAGCTTGCGACCTACCCACAACAACCTTCGTAAGGTTGTGACTGCCTCTTCCAAGGGTTCTCCACCTACAAATACCATCAAGGCAGACCTGAAACAAACCTCCTCTACCTCAACCCTCCTACACAATAATTTAGTCTCTCAAATAGTCACAAGAAGGCTTCTACGCAACCTCTTTTCCTTGTTGAGATACCCTCCTACATGCGGCCCAAAAATAGAGGTAAACTTCTCCTTGAATGAGCTCCTATATCTCCTTATATGTTGCCCTTGTGTTACACAAATGGATGCATAAATGACACTAATTCACCTAGTATTTATACACATACTAGGGCTTCTTAAAATGTCCATAATGGGCTTGTACAAGCTATCACATGACTTCTTAATTCCATGCCAACCTTAATCAACTTGTGCGAAACCCGACCGTAAACTTCAAAAATTCAAAAATCCATTTCTACAACTCAGAATCAGATGATTCTCATTGTGTTAGATTCGTCATGACGAGAGCTATCATGCTCATCCATCACATGTCGAAATGTGATCATGGTTTTGGCCCAAATCACAATGGATTCAAAACCCCTACCTTGGGTTCAAGGCCCATAAGTGACTCTTATGGAACTTTTCCCTCCAAACCTCGAGCCCTAGGGCTTGGAGTACCTCCCAAGCTACTAAAAAATAAACACTCCCTCTTAGCAAGTGAGGTACTTTAAAGACTAGGATGTATCTCATCATCATCATCACTACTCGCAACACTCACCCAACTCTTGGCGCTCACTACTACAACAATCCCTAAAGCATGAACTACGCCTCTCTTGGAAATTTCGTTATCTCTGGAGGCATCCTGCTTCTTCTTCTTCTCCTGTATCGCTTTCTAATATCTCCATGATTCCTTCTTGTGAGTTGTAGGAACACCCTTGCTCCCCACTGACCACACGCTCTTCTTGGGTTGTAAATTCTCCCTCTGAACCTCTAAGCTCCCGCTAGAACTCGAGTCCCTCTGAGCCTCTTGAAAATGGAACTTCTTTGTTGGAACTTGTACCTGGCCCTGTAAAGCATGCACCTGCACCTACTTCTTAGGAACTTATACCTTCTCCCCCTACTTCTTCTTTTCGTGATCCTCAGGCTTGCCTATCAACCTATAGAGACCATGCTCTCTAACTCCAAGCACAATCCCATCAGAGCTAGAGCCTGTAGGTGAAATTCTTGCCTTCCCATCCTGGAACAAGACCTCAAACCCCTTCTTCTCGATCATCGAGGCATATATTATGCTATATTTGAGTCCTGGTAAAAACAATACATCCTGGACCTGCATCACTCGTCCTGTCTCCATCGTGAATGGCACAACACCCGATCCTCGAATCATCTTATAACTCTTGTAACCCAAAACCATGTGCAACTTTGAGTCCCATTTAGCTAGAGTCTCAAAAACCTCTTGTGACCATGTCATATGTTTCATCGCACCACTGTCCATGTACCATCCATCCTCATCGACAGTACCCTACAAGAAATGAGATATCATAGCAAAGTCCTCCTCCTTTAATCTCCTGGAAAGATCATCTATCTTAACAGAAGTGGCAACATCGACGACGTGCTTCCCTTTCCTCTTCTCGTCATCTCCCTTCTTCTTCATTAGACATCTCAACGAAAAATGACCCATCTCACCATAGTTGAAAAGCTTGACTTTACTCAAGTCCTTCTTCTGCTTACCCTTCATTCGGGGTGCAAGTGCCACATCCTGATCTACCCTCTTCAGTGGATGAAGATCTTCGCCTCGCAACTTTTCTTGAATGAAGTCATCCCACAACCTATTCTAGCCTGTAAACTTCTCTATGGAAACGATCCCTTTGATAAAGTGCTTCCATTCCTCGGTGAACCCTTTCAACAAAATACTTACCATATCATTATCTAAAAATTCACACCAAAAACAACAATCTCATCTCTGACCTGAGACAATATCATTGTATACGAAGTCACTTCTTCACCCTTTACCATCTTCGTGGAATTTAACTTATCCTCCAATACCGGTACCCGATTCTCGTTCTTATTCTGGAATAAATTATGAATATCCATCCACATCTCATGTGCAGTGTTCTTCCCGGACAAATGGGGTATTAGGGGATCCTTCACACCATCTAAGATGACCAATCTCGCCCTCGTATCCAAATATTCGTACACTTCCAAGTCCTTTGGGTCAATTGTCTTCTTGATGGCTTTCTCGACGAACTCCCATGCCCTGTTGACCTGCAAGACCAACTTGATCCTATCCTTCCATGGACTATAGTTGGACAACCCTTCCAACTTGTCCTCATACCGGAGACTTGCCTGCAACTTCGACATTGTCACCTACAATGTGACCAACTCCCTCTTAAGTTGTACTTTGTTGTGCACATATCTGATTCACTATATTTCAAAGTAGCTTAGACACGCTTTGATAGCATGTTGAATTTTCACAATATTGGGTCTAGGTTAGAGTCTTTGAATCTTTGGCACTATCAAACCAAAAATCTCAACAAGAACTACTTTGCAGGGTGGAAAATATAAAGCAGTAAATCACACATGCACAAGTGTATACAATTTTTAACAAATATTGTACAACAATGTACAACACAATCTTTTTTATATTAAACCAATCTAAATAATACAACAATCTATGGAATACAATATACAATGACAAACTTCGTTGCAGCGTCTATTATGTATCTTGTCATGTCAGTCGTTAGCTCCCATACAACTCTCTAGTCGCCCCTTAGTCCTTCAAAGGACAACAAATAGAGGCTCCAGGAGGGTTGCCACCCAACATTGATGCAAGTCACTAATGCTACATGTACACGAGATGATCCAATCTTCTCTTCTAGGTTGGCCAATACCTAAGCCCAATCTTCCAATCTAGTAGTCACTTTTGTCCATCAAAGTGTTGCACATTAGGCACCAACCTTCACATAACCTTCAGCAGTCTTCGTCACTTCAAGATTACTTGTAAAGGGCTACTTTGGGTAGCCAACACACTTCCCTCCACCAAACCAATGACACCCAATTCTTCATTGTGATATCTCTGCCTTTTTTAGGCTTCCCAATCACCCAAGTCACCTTCAACTCATGGCTCCCATAGGCTGCATATAAAAACGATCCAAAATTGTTCAACCTTTTGAGCTAACACAAGAAAAACTTCAGCTCCAAGTCTGATATGACTGTTGTCCCTAGTTAGGGAACTTTCACATTGCAATAACTCTTAATTCACCACCTAAACAACCCTTGATTTGTTGTGGCCTTCCCTTGGAAGTGTCTCCTCCTCCTACGCTATTTTTCTGGGCATGAACAATCCACAAACTACCCTATGCTACCCTCAAACAGGTTGGTAGGGCCTATGACCTACCCACAAAAACCTTCTTAAGTCTGCGACTACCTCTTCCAAGGGTTCTCCACCCATAAATACCCTCAATGCAAACTTGAAACATACCTATTTTTCCTCGGCCCTCTTGCACACTAATTCAATCTCTCAAACAGTCACAATAAGGCTTCTACACAACCTCTTTTCCTTCCTTAGATATGCTCCGACCTGCAGCCCAAAAACAAAGGTACACTTCTCCTTGAATGAGTTCCTATCTCTCCTTCTACATTGCCCTTGTGTTGCACAAATGGATGCATAAATGACACTAATTCACCTAGTATTTATACACATACTAGGGCTTCTAAAAACGTCCATCATGGGCTTGTACAAGTTGTCACATGACTTCTTAACACCAAGTCGACCCTAATCAACTTGTGCAAAACCCAGCCATGAACTTCAAAATTCATATCTCCATTTTCGCAATTCATAATCAGATGATTCTCATTTTGTTAGATTCGTGTCGACGAGAGCTATCATCCTCATCCATCACATGTTGAAATGTGCTCATGGTTTTAGCCCAATTCACGATGGGTGAAAAACCCCTACCTTGGGTTCCAAGCCCACAAGTGACTCTTGTGGCACTTTTCCCTCCAAACCCCGAACCCTAGGGCTTGGAGTACCTCCCAAGCTACTAAAAAATCAACAGAAAGGGAGAGAGAGGAAGGACAAGAGTGAGGGCTTGAGAGAGAGGAAGAGAGTGATGGGGGAAGAGAGAGGATTAGAGAGAGAGAGATGGGGGAGGAGAGATGGAGGTAGGACAGAAAGGGAGAGAGAGCAAGGAAGAGAGAGAGGAGGAGAGGGGAGGGATATAGGAGGGGAGAGGGAGGGATAGGGAGATGGATTTGGAGGGGGAGAGAGGGAGAGAAGAAGAAAGGCATAGAGAGTGAGAAGTGGAGAGAGAGAGAGAGAGTGACAAGGGATAGATGGAGAGAGGGTATGTATGTTTAGGGGTGAGATAAAGAGACAAAGAAAGAGAGATGGAGAGAAGGGGGGATTGAAGGAGAGAGAGAGGCATATAGTAACAGAGTTGGAGGGTGAATAGAGAGAGAGAGAGAGAGAGAGAGAGAGGAAGGAAGAGATGGAGTTGGATGAGGAGATAGAGGGAGGTAAGAATAAAGACATGTAGAGATAAATGCGCAGAGAGAGAGAGGGAGTGATAAGGAAGATGGAGAATGAGGGAGAGAGGACAATAGGAGGGAAGATAGATAGAAGCAGGGGAGAGGGAGAGAAGGGGAAGAGGGAGAGAGGGAGGGAGAGGAGGATGGAGTGATAGATAGATAGATTGGAGAAAAAGAGTGTAAGTTTTGGGGGTGATATAGAGAGACAAAGTGAGATAGAGATATAGATGGAAGGTGAAGAGAGGGAAGAAGAGATAAATGGAGAGAGGGGGGTAGGGACAACGAGATTGATAGATATGGAGTGAGAGAGTGTGTGCATTTTGGGGGGTGAGATAGAGAGACAAAGAAGGAGAGATGGAGGGAGATATAGATATAGATGGAGGGGAGAGAGAGGGAAGAAGATTTCATGCACTAGATTCATTGATTTCAATGTAGATGGTGATTTCTAATCCTATTTGATTGCTTGCACTTGATGCATTGATTTTATTGTAGATGTTGATTTCTAATGATATTTTATTACTTCCATTAGATGCATTGATTTCAATGTAGATGATTCTAATCCTATTTGATTTCTTGCACTAAATGCATTAATTTCAGTGTAGATGGCGATTTCGAATCCTATTTGATTGCTTGCACTAGATGCATTAATTTAAATGTAGATGTTGATTTCTAATTATATTTGATTGCTTTCACTAGATGCGTTGATTTAAATGTAGATGATCTGTAATCCTATTTGATTGCTTACACTAAATGCATTGGTTTCAGTGTAGATGGTGATTACTAATCCTATTTGATTGCTTGCACTAGATGCATTGATTTTAGTGTAGATGTTGGTTTCTAATCATATTTTCCTATTTGCACTAGATGCATTGATTTGAGTATGGATGTTGATTTATAATGCTATTTGAGTACTTGCATTAGATGCATTGATTTCAGTGTAGATGTTGTTTTCTAATCTTATTTGATTGCTTGAATTAGATGCATTGATTTCAATATAGACGTTGATTTCTGATTTGATATAATTGGATGTATGATGGCACTTTAATGTTAAAGTGATTGGATTAACAATGTGCATTGATTACAGTCTAAGCAAAAAAAATTATCAATAATCTATATTGATTTTTTTTGTTATAGTAATTAACCTATTAATATTGGAGAGCAAGAGAGACAAGGTATGATGTTTACTACAACAACTCGAGCTAAAGATTTAAATGGTTTATGATTTCAAGTGTCCTTTTCATATAATCGATATGAAAAGATGACAAAACTAACAAGGGTGACAATAAGAATAGTAGAAGAACGTACTTTGAGATTGATCACAATGAATATTATTTGTAATTGATTACACTCTTATTATTCACATTTTCTATCATTCAACACTATTGCATTTTCAATTTCCATTGAATTTTTTATTTCATCATTTTTTATCATTAAAGTTATTAACAATATTTATCATCTCCACAAACTAAACTAAGGTAACTAAGCAAATTTAAAATGAAAATGACATATTTAGCATATTTAAAATGATTATATTAACATTAGATGTATTTACATATTATGAAACACTGAAAGTAGCCTATATTCATCTTAACTTGAGATCTATCAAGGGTTGAGATGGATCAAATCTCTCAAGCTGCAAACCTTTCCTCAACTTTTGCACTCAAAAAAGAAGTTTCCACCTCAAGTGATTTGATCCCTCTCTACCCTTGATAAATCCAGAATTAAAATGAGTCTAGGCTAGTTTGTATAAGAAAAGTATTTCTTTATCTATCTTAATGTTATAGTTTAATCTTTTTACATTTTAGTTATATCCAGAATTAAAATGAGTCTAGGCTAGTTTGTATAAGAAAAGTATTTCTCTATCTATCTTAATGTTATAGTTTAATCTTTTTACATTTTAGTTATTTTAGTCTTTTCTTTATGGGTAATTTTTTTATAAATTTTGTTCAGATTAAATAAAATTATAAATTTAATTTGTGTAATTTATATAATTTAAATATTCTAAATATTTTAAAAAACACTAAATTTATTTATACATTTTAAATAAAAAAAAATTAACAATATCAATTATACTACTAAATTCTAATAAAAAAAACCAAACATGCCTTCACCTACGCCCTTTTCTCTAGAACAGTTAGGTTCCCTAAGCCCTTACCCTTACCCTTTTGAACATGAAATAACAGTGCGAAATTTTCAATTAATATAAAGTACGGAAAACTATCTTCTCGATAAAGCAACCGTGGCCATTAAAAAAAAAAATCGAGTTCTTACTTCGTAAAATATTATTTTGTTGATTTTAATCATTAAATGGAATGAGAATGAGTATGTTAAAAGGTAAAAAATGTTAAGTAAAATTTGATTTTTTATTTAAATATCATTTAATTTTATATAAATTTATTAAACATGTTTATTGAGAATTTTCAATAAATTACTATGGTAATTTCTAAACTATATATTATTAAACAATAAAATAGTTTCAAATCAATTTCATTTTTTATATAAAAAAATCTTATTTAAAAAAACAACTTCCATATAAAAATGCAAAATAAACTTAAAAATATATTGTTTAAAATTAACGAAAACGTAGGTAGAGTTGGGCTTATAATATATAAAGGCTAGGTAAACGGAAGGAAGGTAAAAGAAAATTGTTTTAGATAATAATTTGGCATCCAAGTTGACAATGAGTCATATTCATTCTGGTTATATTTTTGTTCATTTTTTAAAATATTTATGATATATTTTAGACATAATATTTGTATATTATATTGTAATTTTTTAATATATATATGTATATAAAATTGTGATTTAAATTTAACTGTGATAAGAGATTTATATATAGCTGGCTTATTTTACTATATTAAATTTAGTTTATTTTATAATTATTTTTTGGTTTATAATATTTTTTAATTATTATAAATATGAGTATACATAGGTTTTCAATTTTAATTTAGTTTTTCTCTATTTGTAAATATGTACATAGGTGAATTTAAAAAAAAAAAAACAAACAAACCAACAAACATGTAATCATCACTATTAAATATAATTAATTCCTTATGGAAAACATGTAATCATCACTATTAAATATAATTAATTCCTTATGGAAATTTCATTGTGAAATGACAAAATTAAACATAGATACGTACCTGGGAAATCTCTCACAGTAATAATATTTCCCGTGTAAATTCCAAATTTGGAAAACCAAAAATTGTTTGACTTATAAAAAAATTACAAATTCCAAAATTGTTTAACATTTATAAAAAAAAATTAGAAATTCCAACCTGATCTGCCGTGGATACATGTGAATCTTTCATTCGAGTCTGTTTGTGAGCAAGTCACCATAGACATGGTTTGGAAGATCTATTATTTTCAGTTGCAATTAGCTATAAATATATGTCAATGAATTTTATATAAATTAAAATCTGAGGGCGGCCGTCATTTTCGAGCGAACCCTCGGCCCCTCATTTCCGGAAGGGGTTATAAACTCACCAATAACATAATTTTCTCAAATAATAATACAATTTAATTGAATTCGCAGGGTAGAATTTCAGCGGGAGGGAAGATAGATTAGAAAATCCCCAGGGGAATCCCAAATTCCTCCATTAACACATTCAACGGAGGAATATCCTCTACGTTTAGCAACTCCCCACTGTCCGTACGCTCAAGTGGAACGGAATCCCCAATTGTCGTACTCGGCTCCGAAATATACTGTTGACCGTCAATGTCACATTCCGCTTCCAATGATACCGCGCCGTTTTCTGAAGGAAGCTGAAATTCTTCTGCAGCGAACTCGGCCGCGGCGGCTTGAATTTGCGGCGGCGATTGAAACGAAGCGCAGGAAATTTTGGGCGGTGCGCGGGGAAAATTGAGCTTGGCCGTGGACCCTCTCAGGCAGTACACGGCAAAGTCATATGCACGGGCAGCTTTTTCCGGGGTGTCGTAGGAGCCCAACCAAATCCTGCCACTGGAATTGGGAATTCGAATTTCCGACACCCATTTCCCCCATTTTCTCTGCCGGATTCCCTTGAACTGCCGCCGCGACTTCAGTGAGCAGCTTTTGAGACTGCTGCCGCAGCTCTTGAGACTGCTGCCGCAGCTCTGGTTTTGTGAGGGTTTAGTCATTGCAAGCTTTTCCAGGAGAGTCGCAGTGAGGACACGCCGGGTGGATTGTTTGGTGCAACTGCCAACAGATTTATAGAGCCGGAAAAACGTGTGGAGTACATGGAATCCTTTGTGGTGTGGTCTAAGAAATTTCGGCGCAGGTGATTTAGAATTATAAAAGATGGAACAGATTTTCGGTGTGAATGTGTGTTAGACGAGTCAAGCCTAATCTGGAATATTCCAGAAACCCTCGGACATTCCAACCGGACGTTTCGTTGTGCCTGACTTTCCCCACACGACGACAACTCGATGATAAGGTAATGATGTATTGTCCTCCATCAAATGGTGCCAACAGAATAAACACTCTACCGGTATCTGTCAACTCACCACTTTACAGTATGTCACCACTCGCACAACAGGGTATGACGTCATTTTACGGTCATAAACCCGTCCGATCCGCGTGGGTGATTAAATCTATGCTGTCCCGCACAATCACAATCACCCAAGTTTGACTATTTTTTAAAATAGTCGCCCACATTTTGCCAATTTTATAAGATTTTGATTAATTCTGGTAAAAATTTGGGAAATCTGGGTTATAATGGTGGCGCTTGAAGATTTTGAGTGTATCTGAGTATTTTTATGATGCTAATCTATTTTTACTTTGAAAAAAATTAACAAAAACAATTTAAACACTCTTCTAATTTTTTTTTTTTAAATATATATAAATGACAAAATAAAAAAAAAATTTCTTAATGGAATTATGACCTTAATAAACCATGTATTTTTATATTTTATTGATAATAAATTTAAATAATGTAATTAATAAAAAAATTAAAAATTATTTAAGATATTAAATTTCTTATTAAAAATAGTTTAAATAATAAAAAGATATAATTGGAACTCAATATTATATAAATATTAGGAATTTGGCTTTGTGAACCATAAAATGTGTATAAGAAATTTTCAGTGAAAATCACATGTAAGAAATTTTTGTCGACATAAATAAATTTATAAAAATAATTTAATATTATTATTATTTTAAAACTTTAAATTATATGTTCTCTGATTTAAATATATCAAAAATAATATATATATATATATATATATATATATATATATATATATATATATATCACATAAAATAAAAATAAATAAATCAATAAAATAATAATAGGTAATTTTCAAATTAATTCATAAGGATAATACTAATAATAAAAATCATATTAATCAAAATTAAAATAATAAAATAAAATGAACGGACCGGGAGAGAGGAATCAGGAGCAAGAGAAGAAAGAACGACTAGATGGAGAAAAAGGGGCATGGAAACGAAAAAAAAAACTAACTAAGAGTGAAGGGCAGGAATCCAACATCTGTTAACACTCCACCCATCATCCTTGTTAAGGTTAACCGGCCTCTTTTCGATTTCCAAGGCTTCCCTCAACTTTCGGTGGTGGAAATGGTCAATCCTTGCAATAACCTCTGTATCTTCAATACAAATATGATAATTTGTTTTTTCAGCATGCTCTGCTAAAGCAGAGGACCAAGATCTACCATGTCTAAGGTCAGCAACATGTTCATGAATTCTTTGATTAATTGATCTACCAGTTTCACCTATATAAGGTGTCCCACAGGAACACGAAATCAAGTAAACACTCTTACCATCCATCGGGCCAATCGGGTCTTTAACCGATCTAAGCAAACTTCGAATAGTGCGGAGAGGCCTGAATGTTGAAGAGACATTATGCCAACTTCATTAAATTTAACTAGTGTTAACTAGTTAAAAGACAATTTGTTTATTTTATCTCGCAGGAAAAACTCAGATAATCACTGTTGATTAAGCAAGTTATTTAATTTGCTGATTTATTAATTAGAAGAAATTAATTAATGGTTGGAAACATCTTTTAATATAAAAAATTACATAAAGATGTTGGTAAAGATGTTTCCAAGAATAGGAGGTGGTTGGGGATATTTGGAGAGACAGTTACATACTCCTCTGAGGATAACGCTGGATCCCAGGGGAAGAGTAGGGGTTTTGTGCTATTTTGGTAAAGGGGAGCATTTTCTAGAGTTGGTTATGATCAGTTGAAAATAACTCACAGCAACCCTTGTGAAACCAGACTTTCTGAGTTTGACTGGATTGGCCATCCAGAGTTCATAGCAGAAAAAGAATCTATTCCACTGTTAACCTGGAGCACCGTCCAGATTCTGGAGCTACTAGGCAAGTGGAGGACGTCATAGCCTCCCTTGATAGTTGGGAGGACCACAACTTGAAAGATTAAAACCAGATAAGTACAGAGATTGTTTAGTTTGATGTGTTATTGGTATTAATGTGGAAAAATTGACTGTATTAGATTAACGCTATCAAAAATACAAAAGAGTTGAAACTGAGACTCTGATATTCTTTTTATGTAAATGAAATGAGAAAGATACCGGAAGAAAGATGATATTTATTTTATGTAAATGACAAGAGTAAGAACACTGTTGAAGTTGTAGTTAAATTGTTTTAAATTGCAGAAAAAAACAATTTATGCATTAAACCCTATGAGGAATTACCGTGGCTCTGTTTTAAAAAAATAATAATAATAATCTGCAGTAAGAAAATAAAACTTTTGCAAATACAGAGAAGTAACTGTGATATTAAACAGTTGGACGCATGATGCATCGTATTATACAGTAAAGAGTTCTTAACATATAAAACAAGTATAAACCCTGAAAACAATACGAGAATTCGAACTTATAGTCCGGGGTTGGGGTGAAACCCTACCCCAAACAAACTGTTTCTGTATAAAAATTGCTATACTCAGACATTCATAAAGATGGTCTAGTCACCATTTAAATAAGCTATCACAGAACATCAGAAACAAAGAAAGGAAGCTTCGGTGAAATTTTAAACAACTGCATGTAAATATGTTTATAGAATAATGAGAAAACCTTACGAAGAAAATACGGTGGAACCCTTACATGCTCTGCTTAGTCATAAAATAAGTCTGATAACATCTATTTCTATTTTTAACGAAAATATATATATAGAAGAGCGAGTGTGCAAATTTGATGTCATTCATAGGAAATATAAAACTTCTACTGATGTTATCATTGCAAAGAAAATGCGAGTAATTTCAAATCTGGTTGATTACACAGAAGTAAAGTAGCAATAGGAATATATTAAATTAACTTTGAATCCAAACTGTAAAGTGCTTAAAATAATCTCAGTAAAGTTACTTAAAAAACCTTCGTCTCTATAAAATGTTGAGCAATAAATGATGGGATCTAACCCTTTAGTTAACTCTCAGAGCAGAGTTCGAGTCATATAGTAACCAAAGAAAATAACTATTACAGAGAGTCTGCAGACTTCTAAACCCATTATCAAGAAGCTCGAAATGAAAATAACCCAGCTCTTGAAATTTGGGAAAATATAAGACCGGAACCAAGGGTATCGGCTCCCATTGGGAGCGAAGTACCTGTGCATCATAGAATGCGAAGAAGTAAGCCATGACGTTGATGCATGTTAACAAAATCCAAAACTGTAATCGCTTGCGACCATACCTGCAGAGATTAAATGAAACACAAGAAGAAGGGTAAAAATTGGTGAAGCTTATCAAAGCACGAAAGCATAAAAACCCTCTTAAAACAAAATGAAGCAAACAATTGGTTAGGGTGTAGACCTGTAGTAGAAGGGCTTCAATCATTCATGCCCTGTTAACACCATAGAAAGAATAAAAATTAAAACCTCACATATTTGTGTTTCTATAACCTTTTATACTCTGTAATAGGTAGAAATTACCATAATTCTCTATAAGCTTGCGAATTTATTTTATGTGTATAATGCACAAACAGTGATAAATGGCTACAGTAAATATAAGGAAAGGAGTTGGTGCGAATGTGCCATACCTAATATGTTGCTCGAAGAAGGTTTCATTCCAGTGAAGCAGACTATTTCCACACTGGAAAGACACTAAAACCCTCGGCATCTGGGCGCGATCTCGAGACCAGATCAGAGAAATAAACACGCAGGCATCTTACCAGACTTAAGAAGAGACGAATCGAACCCTATGCAAGATCAAACCCCATGAGAAAGGCCATGCGGCAAGACAAGTGTTTTTAAGAGAACAAGGACGGAGAGAATGAAGAAGTTCAGGCGAAAAAGGAGGCAGAACTGGAGTTCCTTCCCCGCCAAATGCAACAATGGAATACTAGCTCAGAGTCGAGAGAACTGATACACTCCAGTAACCAAATCCCAAAGAAATCCGGAGAATCATGGCAGTTGTCCCGTAATGTTAAATGCACAGTACAACGGACCACACAAAGTTGACATCCAGCTCACAGAGTTAGTGTTCATACGCCAGGTGAATGTATTTAACGCTAGGTTTAACTATAGAAAAAGGGCTTTCATCGTAATTCGTAACATGTGTAGATAATATAGATAAGAGCAACATCATAACACCATGCGATATATATATAAACTCGACCATGTAAATCATATAACCGCCATGCGAATATTTAGTACAGATGTTGCAATTAATAGATGTGTCATCAAAGTTTTATTCACAAGTAATAAATCATCCTTTTAATAAACAGTACTTGTTTTGGTTACGATAAGAATTTGAGAATTCACCCATTATTCATATATATATGTTTGTAAGGTAGAGGCAATTAATTTTTTATTTTTTTTTTACTGTAGTAATTGTATTTAGTTTTGGAATGTGACAAGTGGTATCAGAGCCGGTTACTACGCTGGGACCCTAAAGGGTCGACTAACGATGAAGCTGTGTATGTGAATAGTGCATAGAGAGAGAGAGAGATAATGAGAAGAGCTATAGCATCACAATCGCAACAAGAGGAAACTCCAGCACCAACAGTCATGAACCCAGAAATGTGGGCTCAATTAAGTGTAGAACAACATCAAAAGACCAGTCGGTTGCTTGAAGAACAACAGCATCAAACTAGTTTCTTATTGAACACATTACAACAATTACAAGAGGAAATGCTAAGAGTCCAGAAGGAAAATGAGCGATTGTTACAAGAACAGGCGAAAATATTAAAGAGTTTATCAGACAAACAAAATTAGGAGTTGGATCATCCCAGTGCTGAAAGAGGCTTACCAGCAGATGAAGATCAGCAAACGAGAATTAATATTACAGACAGAATTGAAGAGTCCCTCTCAGAGAAGTAAAAATAAGAATAATAATGAGGCAGAATCGGGCAATCTGTCCGACCAGCAAGACATTAAGAGACAAAAAGTAGAACTGCAGGGAGAATTCCGCAAAATTAAACCACCAATGTTTGATGGTGAGGCAGAAGAGGTGGATGAAGCCTGGTTAATTAATATAGATAAGTAATTTTATGTATATGAATATAGCAGCAATCTGAAGGCCAGATTGGCTATATACCAGTTACGAGAAAATGCCACCCTATGGTGGGAAGAAGTGAAAAATGTACGCAACATTGATGAACATGACATTACTTGGGAATTGTTTCAGCAGCATTTTAAAAACAAGTACTTGACAGAAAGATTTTATGATGACAAAGCTAAGGAATTTCATGATCTAAGGCTGGGACAAATGACCATGGATGATTATTTCACTAAATTCACTTCCCTGTTACGTTACGTCCCTTATCTCCGAGAGGAAAAGGCCAAAGTGCAGAGGTTCCTGAGTTGCCTACCGACTCATATGAGAGAACAAATAGATTTTTTTAATCCTCAGACCATGGATGAAGCCATTCGTAAAGCACAAATGTGCTATCAACAGTCCAAGGCCAAGGGTGATGGAGGAAAAAGCTGGCAGCCAAAGAAAAGTCATAAAATTAATTCCAATTTCAAAAGTAGTAAAAGTGGCAACTTTAAAGGCGTAGCACGAAATTCTATCAATAAGCAATTTGGTAGAAATCACCAAAGAACCAAATGGCCAGTGGAAGAAAAACCCACAGAATCATCTAGTAATCCAGAGCAAGGACATATTACTAAACCTCCTTTACAATGCTGGGGTTGTGGAGAGTCTCATTATTATAAAAATTGTCCACAACGAACCAGAAATGAATTTGTAACAAATCTACAGGAAGCATCTACAGTGGGGGACGTGGCGCGTAACATACCCCGTATCAATGTAGCTTTGGAAGACCGGCAGGCTGATTATCAACCCACAGTGATTGAATTAGAAGGTACTTTACTAACTAAACTTGTTTCTATTTTGGTAGATCCTGGAGCAAGTTTGAGTTATGTAAGTCCCAAATTAGTGGAAATGTGCAAATTAAAAAAACATAAATTTAAGAATTCTTGGTTAGTACAGCTATCTACCAGCGCAAAACGAAAGGTAACTACAAAGGTTCCAAACTGTACATTGGAAGTGGCAGAACAACAGTTACAAGTGGATTTAAACATTTTACCATTAGGATCTTATGATGTGTTATTGGGCATGGACTGGTTAGAAAAACACTGGACTTTAGTAGATTGTAAAGAAAAGATCATTTACTATAGAATGCAAGATGGCACGCGAAAAGGGATTCAAGGAATTAAAAAGCCAGTGCAATTACGTCCAATCACAACATCTCAAATGAGTAAGTGTATCAGAAAATGATGCCAGTTGTATGCAATTCAAGTTGGGTACTCAGACTCCAAGGAAAACTCACCAATAATGGAGGATATCCCTGTAGTACAGGAATTTCTAGATTTTTTTCGAGAAAACATTCCTGGTTTACTACCTAAGAGGGATATTGACTTCACCATAGAGTTGTTGCCTGGAGCCTCCCCGGTGTCAAGAGCTCCTTATAGAATGCGCGTGCCAGAACTGACTGAACTGAAAATGAAGCTACAAGAACTGTTGGACAAAGGCTATATCCATCCAAGTGTGTCCCCATGGGGTGCACTAGTCCTATTTGTTAAAAAGAAAGACAGAACCTTGCGTATGTGCATGGATTACACGCAGCTTAATAAGCTAACTGTTAAGAATAAATACCCCCTACCAAGAATTGATGACTTATTCGATCAAGTAAGAGGGGCTAAGTTGTTTTCTAAGATAGACTTAAGATCCGGATATCATCAGATTCGAATTAAAGATGAAGACATTTGTAAGACAACATTTCGCACTCAATATGGGCACTATGAATTCGTGGTGTTACCTTTGGATTGACGAATGCACCAGCAACTTTTATGAGGTTAATGCAGGGCATCTTTCATCCATTCTTGGATAAATTTGTACTTATTTTCATAGATGATATTCTGATATATTCTAAGAGTTTGGAGGAACATAAAGAGCAGTTGAGAATAGTCTTGGAGATGCTAAGAAAGCATCAGCTATATGTTAAGTTTAGTAAATGCGATTTCTTTAAAACATAAATCCAATATCTGGGACATGTCATATAAGCTGAAGGAATCGTTGTTGATCTGAAAAAGATCAAACCTATTATTGAATGGCGAGTACCCCAGAATGTGGTCGACATTAGATCATTTATGGGATTAGCTGGTTATTATAGAATATTTATAGAAGGATTTTCTAAAATTGTTTTTCCCATTACATCTTTGCAGAAGAAGGGAAAGCTATTCAAATGGACAAAAGAATGTCAGAAAACTTTGAAAAGCTGAAACAAATTCTGACTACAGCACTAGTTTTGAAGGTAGCTGACCCTGATAAAGATTATGAAGTTTGTACTGATGCAAGTAAAGAAGGTGTTGGAGCAATCTTAACCCAGGAAGGTAAAGTGGTAGCATACGAGTCTAGAAAACTGAGGGACCATGAACAGAAATATTCTGCTTACGATTTGGAGCTTACAGCAGTGGTACATGCTCTCCGAGTGTGGAGGCATTACCTGCTGGGTAAGAGTTATGTACTTAAGACAAACCATAGTAGCTTGACGAATTATTTTAAGCAAGCAGATTTAAACTCCAAGCAAGCAAGATGGAATGCCTTTCTAAGTGAATTTGATATGGACATTCAGCATGTAAGTGGAAAGGAAAATTGAGTAGCAGATGCGTTGAGCAGAAAATTACATGGTATTTATGCATTATACTATAATCAGCTAGAAAGCCAATTTTTGGAGCAGTTAAAAGAAGAGGCACAGAAAGATCTGGAATACAAATTTCTATGGCAACAAATGGAAGAAAATAGGAGGCAAGGCAAAACATCTAAGTATGGAAAGAATGAAGATCAGATGTTGACCTTCTGAGGAAGAACATACATTAGGATAATTTTGAGGTCTAAAATGGGCCTCCTAAAGAAAATGTACAATCAGAATTCACTTTATGAGAACCAATCACATTTTAGGGGATGGCATCATCCCTAATGTTTGAGGTGGCATTGCTTGAGTTAAAGATACTTACTTGTCACATTCTCAATGGTGGATAAAAACCATGGTTAACCATGGTAGTGCTATAAGTATTTTAAGGTCATAAAGTAAAGTACTCATAATAAATGTCATTTTACACTTTTTGAATAAAATATTATTATTGTCATTTCATATTGTTTGAAAGAAACAATGCATATCCCTACAAAATTTTCATGTATTTACACACTTTTAAATAAATATTATATTTGTCTAGTTTCAAATATTTATATATAAATCAAATCAATTAAAGATGTAAAATAAAATTCATACATAAAACAATATATTATATTATATTGTTTTTATATAGTATACTAATTACATGTTATTATATAATTTAAATGATATAAATTTTAATTAATTTTATATTCTATAATTAAGAATTTATGAATTTATATTTATATTTTATTTTAAGTTAGTTAAGTACAAAGGACAAATGCATTAGTTGTGCAATGATAATGAATTTTTCTTGAAAATATCATTCTTATTTATAGACACAGCAATACAATTTTTTTATTATTTTTATTTTGGTACAACTTTTGAATTGAATTTACCATGGTTACATTGATTTTGGTGCAAAAACTGAATTGTGAATTCATAAATATTATTTTATTGGTTTAGCTATTATTTTATTATTTCCTTAGGAGACCCATTTTAGACCTCAAAATTCCCCTAATGTGTGCCTAATCGCATAGCTCTAAAAGAGTTAATATTGAATGAATTTCATCACAGCAATTACGCTGGTCATCCGAGATATCAAAAAATGCTTACTGCAATAAGAAAGGTGTATTATTGACCAGACATGCGTAAAAATATTGCTGAATATCTAAGCAAATGTTTGGAATGTCAGCAGGTAAAGGTGGAGCACCAGCATCCCGCAGGACTATTGCAGCCCATACCCATACCTGAATGGAAGTGGGAGGTTATCTCCTTAGACTTCATCACAGGTCTACCGCGAACAAAAAGACAGAATGACTCAATCATGGTAGTGGTAGATAGATTAAGAAAATCTGCAAATTTTATACCTGTACAGTCTACTTACAAGACAATACAAACTGCTGATATATTTATGAAGGAAATTTTCCGGTTGCATGGGATTCCAAAAACTGTGATTTCAGACCGGGATGTTAAGTTCACATCCACATTTTGGAAAACTTTGTTTCCAGGTCTGGGAACTCAGATAAATTTTAGCACCGCTTATCAACCCTAGACTGATGGACAAACGGAGCGGGTAAACCAAATATTGGAAGACATGCTGCGCATGTATGTGATGTAGCAGCCAACCAAGTGGGAGGATTATTTGCATTTTGTTGAATTTTCTTATAATAATGGTTATCAAGAATCTCTGAAAATGAGTCCCTTCGAGGCATTATATGGTAGGCAGTGTCGTACACCTATAAATTGAAGCAGCCCTTAGACAAAATTAATGTTGGGACCTGAAATGTTGGCAGAAATGGAAGCTGAGGTAAAAAGAATAAGACAGAATTTGAAGGCTGCACAAGACCGACAAAAAATTTATGCATATAAGAAAAGGTCTTATCGTGAATTCGCAGTGGGAGATCATGTTTACATGAGAATTAAACCCAAGAGGAGTACCATGAGGTGGACCTCTTGTGCCAAATTATCTCCCAGATACTGTGGACCTTTCCAAGTACTGGAAAGGGTAGGACTAGTAGCTTATTGTTTGGCCTTACCCAGCCACATTCAAGTCCACAATGTGTTCCATGTGTCCTTGTTGAAGCGATATGTTCATGATGAAAAACACGTGATTCATTGGAAAAATATTCAGCTAGAATAGGAGTAAAAATCCTAAGTTGAGATCAGAACACAAACTTGATGTATATTGACTTGAAAACATTTTTTTCTGTTTTTCAGTTAGAACCGGACGAAGAGTTTTTGGTCGAGTTGCAACGCATACTTGACCGAAGAGAAATCGAACTCCGCAAACGAGTAGTTATCCAGGTAAAAGTGCAATGGTAGTACTTCGGACTGGATGAAGCTACTTGGGAGGATGAGAATTTTATGCAGGAAGCTTACCCAGAGCTCTTTGTAGAGCTGGGTTGAAACACCGAGGATGGTGTTACTTCCAGGGGGGGAGTTGTGAGAGCTTCATTAAAGTTAACTAGTGTTAACTAGTTAAAAGAAAATTTGTTTATTTTATCTGGCAGGAAAAACTCAAATAATTACTATTGATTAAGAAAGTTATTTAATTTGTTGATTTATTAATTAGAAGAAATTAATTAATGGTAGGAAACATCTTTTAATATAAAAACTTACATAAAGTTGTTGGTAAAAATGTTTCCGAGAATAGGAGGTGGTTGGGGATAGTTGGAAAGACAGTTACCTACTCCTCTAAGGATAAAGATGGATCCCAGGGGAGAAGTAGGGGTTCTGTGCTATTTTGGTAAAGGGGAGTATTTTCTAGAGCTGGTTATGATCAATTGAAAATAACTCACAGCAACCCTTGTGAAACCAGACTTTCTGAGTTTGACTGGATTGGCCATCCAGAGGTCATAGAAGAAAGAGAATCTATTCCACTGTTAACCTGGGGCACCGTCCAGATTCTGGAGCTAGGGGGAAAGTGGAGGATGTCATAGCCTCCCTTGATGGTTGGGAGGAGCACAACGTGAAAGATTAAAACCAGATAAGTACAGAGATTGTTTAGTTTGCTTTGTTATTGGTATTAATGTGGAAAAATTGACTGTATTAGATTAACGCTATCAAAAATACAAAAGAGTTGAAACTGAGACTCTGATATTCTTTTTATGTAAATGAAATGAGAAAGATACCGGAAGAAAGATGATATTTATTTTATGTAAATGACAAGAGTAAGAATACTATTGAAGTTGTAGTTAAATTGTTTTAAATTGCAGAAAAAAACAATTTATGCATTAAACCCTATGAGGAATTGTCGTGGCTCTGTTTTAAAGAAAAACAAATAATATTTTGCAGTAAGAAAATAAAACTTTTGCAAATACAGAGAAGTAACTATGATATTAAATAGTTGGATGCATGATGCATCGTATTATACAGTAAAGAGTTCTTAACATATAGAACAAGTATAAACCCTAAAAACGATACGAAAATTTGAACTTATAGTGCGGGGTTGGGGTGAAACCCTACCCCAGACAAACTGTTCTGTATAAAAATTTCTATACTCGGACATTAACACATATTTCATTAAATTTGGAATGAAATCATGGATATAGAATTTATAAATAACCAAAAAACTAAATTATAACGATGTCCTTGTAATAAAAAATTTCCAAATTTAATAAAATGTGTTCATTCGTAAAGATGGTCTGGTCATCATTTAAATAAGCTATCGCAGAACATTAGAAACAGAGAAAGGAAGCTTCGGCGAAATTTTAAACAACTTCATGTAACTATGTTTACAGAATAATGAGAAAACCTTACGAAGAAAATACGGTGGAACCCTTACATGCTCTGCTTAGTCATAAAATAAGTCTGATAACATCTATTTCTATTTTTCACGAAAATATATTTATAGAAGAACGAGTGCGCGAATTTGACGTCATTCATAGGAAATATAAAACTTCTACTGATGTTATCATTGCAAAGAAAATGCGAGTAATTTCAAATCTGGTTGATTATACAGAAGTAAAGTAGCAATAGGAATATATTAAATTAACTTTGAATCTGAACTGTAAAGTGCTTAAAATAATCTCAGTAAAGCTACTTAAAAAACCTTCCTCTATAAAATGTTGAGCAATAAATGTTGGGGTTTAACCCTTTAGTTAACTCTCAGAGCAGAGTTCGGGTCGTATAGTAACCAAAGAAAATAACTATTACATAGAGTTCGCAAAATTCTAAACCCATTATCAAGAAGCTCGAAATGAAAATAACCTAGCTCTTGAAATTTGGGAAAATCTAAGACCGGAACCAAGGGTTTCGGCTCCCATTGGGAGCGGAGTACCTGTGCATCATAGAATGCGAAGAAGTAAGCCACGGCGTTGATGCATGTTAACAAAATCCAAAACTGCAATCGCTTGCGACCATACCTGCAGAGATTAAATGAAACACAAGAAGAAGGGTAAAAATTCATGAATCTTATCAAAGCACGAAAGCATAAAAACCCTCTTAAACCAAAATGAAGCAAACAATTGGTTAGGGGGTAGACTTGTAGTAGAAGGGCTTCAATCATTCACGCCCTGTTAACACCATAGAAAGAATAAAAATTAAAACCTCACAGATTTTTGTTTCAATAACCTTCTATACTCTGTAACAGGTAGAAATTACCATAATTCTCTATAAGCTTGCAGATTTATTTTATGTGTATAATGCACAAACAGTGATAAATGGCTACAGTAAATATAAGGAAAGGAGTTGGTGCGAATGTGCCATACCTGATATGTTGCTCGAAGAAGGTTTCATGCCGGTGAAGTAGACTATTTCCACACTGGAAAGACACTAAAACCCTCGGCATCTGGGCGCGATCTCGAGACCAGATTAGAGAAATAAACCTGCAGGCATCTTACCAGACTTAAGAAGAGACGAATCGAACCCTATGCAAGATCAAACCCCATGAGAAAGGCCATGCAGCAAGGAAAGTGTTTTTAAGTGAATAGGGACAGAGAGAACGAAGAAGTTCAGGCGAAAAAGGAGGCAGAACCGGAGTTCCTTCCCCGCCGAATGCAACAATGGACTACCAGCTCAGAGTCGAGAGAACTGATACACTCCAGTAACCAAATCCCAAATAAATCCGGAGAATCATGGCAGTTGTCCCAAAATGTTAAATGCACAGTACAGCGGACTACACGAAGTTGACATCCAGCTCATAGAGTTAACGTTGATATGCCAGGTGGATGTATTTAACGCTAGGTTTAACTATAGAAAAAGGACTATCATCGTAATTCGTAACATGTGTAGAGAATATAGATAAGAGAAACATCATAACACCATGCGATATATATATATATATATATAAACTCGACCATGTAAATCATATGACCGCCATGTGAATATTTAGTACAGGGGTTGCAATTAATAGATGTGTCATCAAATTTTTATTCACAAGTAATAAATCATCCTTTTAATAAACAGTACTTGTTTTGGTTACGATAATAATTTGAGAATTCGCCCATTATTCATATATATATGTTTGTAAGGTAGAGGCAATTAATTTTTTTTTTTACTGTAGTAATTGTATTTAGTTTTGGAATGTGACAGACATTATGTTTCTTCAAGATCCTAGCGATTTTATCAGTAGTACCTTGGATAAACGGAAGGTGAACTCCAAATAACCGATCACAAGGATCTTTGTTAACCCTGGGACCTTTTTCAGCTTCTTAAAAAGCTCTAAGACATTGAGCCTTGCTATAACCGTTCTTACAGAAGACATCAAAGAGATGCGATTTTTCACCTTCAAAATGGTGAACATTAGAGATTCTAAAGGCTCTGGTGACTAGGGTACTGAGAACCCCAAGTTTCTGAGCCGAGAAATGATGAGAACTAGCATGAAAATATTGCTCAGTATGCGTCTTCTTTCTAAAGACTTGATGAGAGAAGGAACCATCATCATTTCTCGAAAGAAGGACATCAAGAAAGGGTAGGCTACCATCCACTTTGAATTCCATGGTAAACTTAATGAAGTCAGATTGATCATTAAGATGCTGGAAGAAAAGGTCTAGTTTCTCTTTACCATGGGGCCACACCACACAAGTGTCGTCAACAAACCTTTTCCAAAGCCTAGGATGAAAAAGAGAGGAGGAAAGGGCCTTCGATTCAAAGTCTTCCATGAATAGATTAGCAACCACAGGGGAAAGGGGGGAACCCATGGCCACACCACAAGTCTTTTCAAAGAATTCACCCTCAAAACTAAAGAAGGTCGAGATTAGACAGATCTCCACGAGATGAGCAGTATCAAGATCCGTGATTCGAGAGATGACATCAATGGCTTCCTTAATGGGAATGCAAGTATATAATGATACAGCATAAAAAATTACAAACCTATCATCTGGATCCATAATGTCTTTCAATTCATTAATAAAGGAGGAAGAGTCTTTTACAAAGGAGTCGGTGCGACCCACAAGGGGCTTCAGCTTACTGGCTAAAAATTTAGCGAGCAGATAAGTCGGACCACCTATGGTGTTGAAAATGGGGCGAAGGGGAGCACCATCCTTATGAATCTTAGGAAGACCATAAATCCTCGGGGTGAGGGGGTTACTTTCAATAAGCTTTTTACTAAGGAAGCCAACAATGCTACTCGGTTTTATCACCAAAGCAACCACTTTAGACACTTTTTTAAGGGGATTTATTTCAAGCTTCTTGTAGCTTCCGCTATTAAGAAGGTGATCCAACATCTTATTATGATAATCCTCGTTTAAAATAACCGTAGCACCTCCCTTATCCGCCTTAAGAACGACAATGTCCTGGTTATTGTTTAAGGTTTTAAGAGCCTCAAACTCCGATTTTCTAATGTTGCTCTTAGGCGACTTAGCTTTTCTAAGGGTCACAGAGCAGTCTTGCCTATTGGTGTCTTTAGTAGCATCAGGAAAATCTCTAATCCCGTATTCTATATCACAAATGATGTCTCGAATAGGGATTTTTTTAGGAGCAAGAGCATAATTAAGGCCCTTCTCCAATAAACTATAAACATGACAATCAAAGGAAAAACGAGAGAGATTGATAACAGTGGTTCTTTCTCCCTCTGGTTGTTCTTTCTTCTCTTGCTCCTGATTCCTCTCTTCTGGTCTGTTCATTTTATTTTATTATTTTAATTTTGATTAATATGATTTTTATTATTAGTATTATCCTTATGATTTAATTTGAAAATTACTTATTTAATAATATTAAATTACTTATTTAATAATATTAAATTATTATTATTATTATTATTATTTTATTTTATTTATTTATAATTTTTTTTTTAATTGGAGAACATATAATTTAAAGTTTTAAAATAATAATAATATTAAATTATTTTTATAAAATTATTGATATTAAATTCTATAAAAGTATTAATATTAAATTATATTCAAACATAATTAAATTAAAATATTTTAGAATTAAAATTAATAATTAATAAAATATGACAAAAATTTTATTCAATTTCTTATTCGAGTTAAATTAGTCGTTATTTCAACGACTAGTTGGAGCTGTCCTTATCTATTTAAATAGGTTTCTTAATCAAATATCTCATCTTGACCTGATGATGAACCACACTGACTGGTTCGAAAAGCGTCACCAAAAATTTCTTACATGTAATTTTCACCAAAAATTTCTTATACACCTTATATAAATAATTCTTAAAAAATCAAAATATCTATGATCGAGCCATTATCAATTTTGGCCACATGAAAATGGTTCCTCCAACAAAATAACTTCTGCAGTATGTTCACAATCCACGGCAACCCCAAAAAAATTATCATACATAGGGTTCGCTATTCAGTTATTTCATATTGGTATTTAGATCGCTCTATTTTCAGTACGGAGTATTTAAATCATTTTTTCGAAAATTGATTATTTTGATAACATTAAAATAACCAAAACTTCAATTTTTATTATTGAAGCTTTTTTTTAAGTTTATGGTTGAAGCACGTTTTTAACATCAAAATATAAATTTTCACCATAATTCAATTAAATTTAAAATTATTTATTCACACTTTAAAATTTAAAATTATTTATTCACATCTTAAAGTTCTTTCAAAATTTACTATTATTTCAATCATTTAATTAATTGAAAAACATTAAAAAATGCTATCCTATTTCAAGTTAAAATGTTTCGAATTTAAAATTATTTATCCACACTTTTTCAAAATTTACTTTTATTTCAATAACTTAATTAATTTAAAAATAAAATAAAAAATGCTCTCATATTTCAATTAAATATGCATTTTAATTTATTTCTATTATCTATCCCATTATCCTCTCTAAAAAAAGAAAGCCCGTCAAAGTGCGATATTGATTTATCATGTAAATACAACATAAAAGTTACCTACTAATTTACTATGACGCAACGTCTATAGGAAGTTGTAGGTATGTACCTTACCTTGCATTCAAATTGGAATGAATGATCTTGGAGATGAGTTTTTGTTGCCCCAAGTCCTTGGCTAAGGAATCTACCTTTTCTATTAATGACACCTGCATCATGGTTAACCCAACCAGGTTGCCTTTTATTCACACATTTTGGGATTCTCTCGCAATATTTACAATATTATGTATCTTTATTTATTGATGACTTTACATATATATATATATATATATAGGCACAAGCGGGATATCAAATCAAATTAATTTTTTATTAAGATGTTAATTAAAGAATCATTTTATTGTTACATTGAATTAAGAATTAAATAAGATAAGTTGGCTTTCACATATGTATTTTTTAACATTTTAGCCAAGTGTTTTAACAACACACCTAATCACTTGTCTTTCCAAAGAAGTATTATATTAATTATATCAAATATTAGAAATCATAATTAATACTTATCACATTATCTATAATACATATTTTTTCTATTAAGAAACACAAACTATATCATATTATTTATAATGTAGATTTTTTCAATCAAGAAACACAAACTATATCACATTATTAGTCTTTTTTCATTACCAATTTAACTAGAAATTATGAATTAAAATTCTCACTAAGAAATTGGTCAATGTAGTGACAACAAACTACTACAAAAACTAAGCATGCAAGTCATTTTCTCTAACCATAGCTTTGTCGCACCAAAGATAATGAACCATGGTGTGGCAAGTGTGACAATGACCTACTAATAAACGATTACAAAAAAACAAAGTAAACAAGCCATTTCCTCCAACCAGAGTTGTGTCACATTAAAAACAGTGAACCATGTTGGGCAAGTGTGGAAATGATCTACTACTGAACCATTATTTATGTTGTACGCCATGAATGGTATAGTTCAAGTGACATATTAAATCTCATAATTGATGGTTGTACTCCTAGATGGAGTCCCCTGCCTTTTACTTGATTTCCTTCTATTCAACAAACTAATTTATTATTTAGGCTTCAAATTTTGAAACTTCTTCTCAAAATCGTGACAAAATCAATCCAACATCAAGACAAGATTAATGGGAATGCTCTACATACACTTCATGTACCACAATAATGCTCTTTTGTGGATATTGATTTGAAACTTCACATATGGATAGCAATGGTGGTTCTTTACACACTTCATTTTTTATCATAGAGGAAGAGATGTTGCATCACACCCCTTTCCCCTTGGCCATGAAACAAGGTAAGCCATTGGGGAGACTTATTTAGTGGAACCACCATTCTTATCTCAAGACAAGGTATTAAAAACAAATCTAGAGGGTATGGTTGTTGTATGAAGGGGGATGTCCATGTAAAAACACTCATTGAATTGGATAACATTATATACATCTTTTTCCTACTTTTGGAAGTCACACTCAAGCTATTCATGGACATCACCATAGGTTCACTTTGACTACTAACAAGATAAACACTTGGCACTATGTGTGATGACAATATTGGTAATTTGACTTTTGATAAAAAAATTGCATGGGTAAGAAGTGGGATAGACTGGAATCATTTTCATTTTGATTTACTTCTTAATGATAAACATCCACAATATCAGGGAACCAATAAGGAATATACTCAAATGCATCTTCTTCTTGACTCTATCCTTCAACAACTTCTACAACAACCAGGGGTTCAACACTATTAGTCAACATCTCTATGTTTATAGTTCAAACATACATGTAACCAACTTCATCACTACTCTACCACCTCAATTCTTCTAGACTTCTCTCAAAATACACTAACTCTCTTATATCCTTTTCATAGTTACACTTTCTTGATCATCATGACCAAGGTCAACTAAATCGCTTTTTAATTCCTCTTTCGTATTGTGTATAATTCTACACTCTAAATGTATCTCAATGCTCTATCTTATTATAAGAGACCATTGACTAGTGCAAAAATTTCATATCTCTTCGCAACACCCGTTATCATTGACTTCTACATGCTTTTGATATTGCCTTTATTTTTCACTTTCAAGGCTCTCTACATATACCAAATATGAATCTCAAGTGGCATGAATATTAAACTCCACCATCAAGTCCTCCTATGACTCCAACGCCCCCCCACTACCACCCACGTAAGACATATTTTGAATCCATCACAACAAAACTCAAAAGCATGCCCCATTCCACCATCAAGAATATTATCCACATCATAATTTATTAATCAACCACCCATGATTGCTTTCATTAAATAATTATAAGGTTTATGTCAAAATCGATACTAGTCAAATGCAAATTCCAAAGCATAACCTTCCACAATGTCATTCATTCAAAAATTCATTACTTACATCAAGTCAATGTCATGTAACTTAGTCTTTAACAAATTTAAGTAGTGTACTCAATTCCTAACCATAGAAACCAACGTTAAGGCCACTATATGAGCCTTTCCAACCATTTCCATTTGTAAAATTTCTTAGAAATCATCCCATAAAATCTCATGCAAGCATTCAAACGAGTACTTATCTTTGAATTGTGCATTATCTATTGAAATTGAACAAGAAAATGCACCACATACTAGTGTGGGATTCCAGTCACACATTGGTGAGGAATTCAGTTACACATTAGTGCTAAATAATGGTGTCTAATTTATTTTTCCCTTAAATAAATTGGATAATAAATTGTAATTTCATCTCATAACAACTTGTATCAGTTAACTAAGTCATGAAGATTGAGTTAGCTCAAGAATTTCGAGTTGAGGGTCTAAGATGAGGCATGTAGAGTGATTCTAATATTATGGGGGTCCAGTTGCAGTTGTAGCACTAGTGTGGTGTGAGTGTAATCAATTAACTCAAATTAATTGAGTTAAAAGAGTTAAAATCAATTTAACTAGTTCTAACTGAGTGAAGAATTAGTGAGAGGTCTAGTGAGTTAAATTAGAATTAATTCACAAGTAGTGATCAATCATATAACTGAATATTCACTATTAATAGTTGCATGCATGTCAGTTCTGATGAAGACCCAGTTGAGACAAAGGTTAAAGGGAACATAACTATCAGTTGTATTATTAGCAAATTTACTGGGTGCAATTATAAAGTCATGAGAAGGCCTTGATGGATTGCGCAATCAAGGAAGGTTGAATTTCCTATTTAATAGGTATTTATTTCTCTAGGAATTGCATGAGCAAGGCAGGATGGAGGAAGGCAAGGAATTGGCTAAGTGTTTATCCAATTTTTCCTAGATCAGTGTGAGATAATTGGTAGAGTGCGGGAGATTCTTGTGAGCAAGAATGCAGTGTATTGTTTCATGATTCCTTGACTTTATATAATATATGATAGCGAGGTTTTAAGAATTTGCTTTCCCCAAGAGTATCTTGTGTTGTGTGATTGATTTAATTCTTTCTCTTACTTTCATGTGATTGAGCGATCATGTTTTATATTCCGAAAATATTGTAGAAGGATCTAGTATCTTGTTTTAGTACATCACAAGATCGGATTGAATCCATTGGTATAATTTCTACATGGTATGAGAGCATCAACAATCACAATAGAAGAGAATAAATTGTGTTTGTGTTGAACAAGATTCAAATTTATAGATTCGTTCTTTGGACCTAGCAGCCGACTAGGATGTCTTTCACTAGCTTAAGACTTGAATATGCACTCGAGGGAAATTTGAACTATATTGCATGGAAGGACAAGATGGAGGCGTCATTGGATGATAAAGGGCTAAAGGATTTCATTGACACTGATATTCTTGAACCTACTCAGGCAGATGTTGTGCAACATGAAGCAAGGAAGAAGAATGTTGCAAAGGTATGGAGGATCTTATTAGAGGGAGTTCGAGATCATATTATCTTGAGTCTCCATGGAAAGGAAAATCCATATGCTATGTTCAAGGCCTTGAAAGATATGTTTCAAAGCAGTAGTGACCACAGGAAATTGGCACTCAAAGACAAGCTCAGGAAAATCAAAATGGAGAAGGGCGACACAATCCAGAAATACTTAACCAAGTTAACTCAATGTTGATATGAGCTTAGAAGTGTTGGTATTACTGTGGCTAATGATGACTCGATGAGCCTGGAACTTCTAGGAATTCCCAAGAGCTGGCATAGTTACCAGGACTCTGTGAATGGGAGGGAGCAGTTACCAAAGTGGGAGCAACTATGGTCAGATTTGGTACAAGAAGAGTTTCGGTGGACTACCAGGGGATGAATCCTCATCCAAGGCTAATGATGAGGAAAATTGTGCCTTAGTTAGAAAGGAAAAGAAGGGGAAATGGAAGAAGTTCCATTACAAATCTGAGAACAGTAACAAAGGCAAGAAACTAGACATGTCAAAGGTGAAATGTTTCAACTGCATGATCATGGACACTATGCCACAAATTGTCCACAAAAGAAGAAAAACAACAAGAAGGCTCTGGGAGATGCAGTAGGTGAAGCTTTAGCCTCAAAGTTTGAGTTGGAATTCTCTCTCATCGCATGCATGGTGTCAACTGCGATGGGATCTATGTGGTACTTGGATAGTGGAGCATCTTTCCACATGACTGGCAACAAAGAACTCTTTAGTAGCTCGGACGAGAAGGATCTTCAGGTGCACATAGAGATGGGTGATGACGGGAGGTATAGCACTACTGATATTGGTACAGCTACTTTCGATAGAGAGTCAGATAAACCTTTCATATTAAAATATTTCATGCATCTACTAAGTTTTAAAAATAATTTAGTTTCAGTTTCTATGTTGGAGGATCTTGGATATGATTTGGTTTTTAGTGAAGGAAATTCGTTCCTTCATCACACAGCCACAAAGAAAGTAAAGAAGATTGGGGTTCATGTGAAGAACATATACAAACTTGATGTAGATGGCTGCACAACATTGAGTAATAAAGCAGATGAGGTGGTGAGCCAGAATATCGGTGAGTTATGGCACAGGAGGTTGGGTCATCGACACCACAATCCTTTGAGGATTGTGTAGCGGATTTCTATAGGGCTTCCAAAGGGTACACTTGTGCAAAGAGACAAATGCAAGGGTTGTACTATGGGGAAGTATACAAAGGCCACCTTTCATGAGAAGGAGAACTGATCAACAAAAATCCTTGAGAGAGTTCATTCAGACATGTGTGGACCATTCTCAACTGCTTCCACAATAAAGAACAAATATTATGTGATTTTTGTTGATGACTTTTCTAGAAAGTATTGGTGTTCTTCATGCAGAAGAAATACCAGACGTTCTCCAATTTTTGTGAGTTCAAAGCACTAGTAGATAAATATACATGGAAGAAGGTGAAGGCTCTAAGGAGAAACATTGGTGGTGAGTATATCTCTAATGAATTCAATAAATTTTGTGCCAAAGAAGCAATTCAAAGAGAATTGATTGCACCTCATAATCCACAAAAGGATGGGGTTGCAAAAATAAAGAATAGAACAATTGTGGGAGCAGCATGAGCTATGCTAGATGATCAGGGCCTACCATTTCATTTGTGGGCAGAGGCATGCAACACAGTGGTATTTGCGTAGAATCGTAGTCCTCATCGGATACTTGGCATGAGTACACCAGAGGGGGATTTTTCAGGTAAGAAACCAGATGTTTCATATTTTAAAATTTTTGGCTCATCTGTCTATTTCCATGTTACCAAGGATGCTAGGAAGAAGCTAGAACCAACAGCAAAGGTTGGGATATTTGTGGGGTACAAAGACACTCCCAACAACTATTGAGTGTATTTGCCAACACAAGGGATGACAGTTGTCAAGAGAGATGTGAAATTTGATGAGGAGAAAGCCATGTGATTTTCCCTTGATAGGGAGCTTAAATTTCATGTAGAAGAGAACTCTTAGTTCCAAAGGATGAACCTTATGATGTGGAGAAGGCAAAAGCAGAGGAACAGAGAGTGGTAGAAACCACTGGTGCAAAGCCATCCACCAGAAGTGGTAGGAAGCACACTAGAGAGGCTAACAGACTGATGCTAGATGCGACAAAGAATGTAGGTTGATCCAGGTGGATATTGGTGGCCACCCACCTATTCCATTTGGACCCGCACCATTAGTTCTTTCAAATTTTCACTTTCAGCACAACTTACTATTTTTAGCAGGTTGTCGGTTCCTGAAATTTCGGAGCCATTTGGAGACCATAATGAGCCACGTGGATATTGGTGGCAACCCACCTATTCCATTTGAACCCCCACCATCGGTTCTTTCATTTTTTCAATTTCGGCACAACTTACTATTTTTAGTAGTTTTTCGGGTCCTGAACTTCTGGAGCTGTTTTGAGGCCCTAAACGGTGTTTTTTGGGAGAACCATGAGCAACATGGGTCCATAGACCAACATTTCTCACACCAAAAGTTGTACTCCTCAGATAAATATTTCTAATGAGGTATGATGTGTGTCAAACAGAGATCGTATGCCAAAGTTACATCCCCGGGAAGTTGAAACACCAATTTACCCAAACGGGGCCCATAGTTTTGGCACTTCATCTCATACGGTTAGGTTTTTGGATGTTTAGGGTTTTTCATTGTTTCTCAACATTAAATAGGCCTTAAAGCCTCATTGTAACACATTTCAGAGGTATGTAGCCACCACATCTCTTCTCAGAGATAAGCTACCATCGCCCTAACTAGTTTATTTCCATTATGTCTATAAACATATTTAAGTTATTTGATATTAATGAAATGAAGTATTATTTTCGCTGCATCTTTGTGTTTATGTCTATTTCTGTATTTTATTGTGTTCCTGCATAAATCCGGATCAGTAGTATTAGAGTGGGTTTGCTCTTTCTCTGTTTTTCTTTGCATGTCCCCAACGAGGTCAGGGTATAAGGAGTTAGGGCTCGATCTGGTTGAACCCCTGCAAGATCAACCTCGCAAACCCTGACGGCCCCCCATGGCAGAAGAAAAGAAAGACGAGGGAGCAAGAGATCCTATCAAAATGTTACTTGAGGAGGTCCTTGAGAAACAAAGGAATGCAATCAAGGATAAATTTTCTCAGGTCCTTCAACAACTGCCCACCTACGACACATCTGCATCCAAAAACCACTCTGGAGGCACCACTCCCCTCAAGATACAATAAAATTTGACATTCCTATATTTGAAAGCTAGATAGATGCAGACGTCGTAGATAAATGGTTGAATTTTCTAGAAGGGTATTTCTCGGTCCATGATTTCTCTGACCGAGGAAAAATTATTTTTGCACTCCTCAAAGTTGCCCCCCATGTCAAAGATTGGTGGGAAACCTACTGTGAGCAAAAGGAAGAGGGGGAACCCTCTCTGTCCTCGGCCGCACCCACTTGGAATTTGTTCCGAGATGGCATCAAGGAACAACATTACCCCGTGGGGAGCTATGAGTACAAGTACATCCAATGGACCATGATGCGGCAACAAAGGGATCAAGATGTGCACGAACTGACGAATTTGTTCCATACCCTGAGCACAAAGTTGGGTATTAAATATTAGGAGAGAAATTTGGAGCTCAAGTACCACATTTGTCTGCACAGACACATTCAAGAGGAAATGGAGTTGCTCGACATTACCTTGCTTGGCACAACTTATTGCTATGCCGCCAAGATTGAGCAAAAATTTAAGTAGAAGAAGCGAGACTTTGGATCCGCAAATCTGAAGTTAGGGAAAGGCGCCCCTGAACCACAGAAAAAGGGGAAGAGCCAAAGCGGGGCTACTCAAAACACCACCACAAATCCAAATAAGGACACGGGGAAGTGGTGTGAATTTCATAACACCCCACTCACAACACAAATGAGTGTCGGGCCAAACAGTCGTTGGTGGCCGAATTGAAGGCACCCGAATCAGATGCATGTTCTGATCTTGAGCCAGAACCATACATGGGAGATGACAAAGGGAAGAAGATCATTGATGCAGACCCCAGTGCCATTGTTTCCACCACCAAGCTCCAGAGGGAGGATCCCAAGGATCTAGAGGAGGGTGAGTGCCTCTTCCATTCGCAGATGTGGGTGAAGGGTTCTCCACTACAATTTCTTGTTGATAGCGGAAGCCAAAAGAACCTCATTTCAGCAGAGATCGTGAAGCGGCTTGGTCTACTGACCATAGCACACCCACAGCCATATACCATTGGGTGGCTTCACCCAGGGAGAGATATCTGCGTCCGCCAGCAATGCCACATTCTGTACAACATCAAGTCATTCACAGATGATGTATTGTGTGATGTTGCTCCTTTTGATGTGGCGGATGTATTATTGGGCCAACCATATTTGTGGAGGCGACATGCTATGTATGAATCTAGGCCTCATGTTGTCATTATTAATTTGGGAAATAACTTGTATAGGATACGGAGGTAGTACCGCCTCCTGCCATCTCTTTGAATACTGCAAAATAATGCAGTAAGATTGTTTCCCAAACAAGGAAATTTATTTGCATTACCATTCGGCCACAAGGAAAGAATAATATTGTGGCCACAGACTCAAAATAGGGCTCCCCTACACAATAGCAGTAAATGGAAAAAGGTGTGGAGGAATACGAAGACATTTTCTCCTCACCCACAGAGGTTCCTCTACACTGTCCGGACAAGCACTCCATTTTTCTGACCCCCGGCACACCGCCGCCTGATATTGCCATAAATCATGCGATTACACAGACATAATCCACACATGTACTGTCTGAGGAAACCAAATTTATTAAACACATCCAACACATCTGCCAACACGTCCGCTAGCAGGTCCACGACATCCTGGATAAATCCAATACCAAGTTCAGCAGAATTTGCCTCTCATGGAGGAACTTAACGCAATGGGGACCATTGCTTCCTAAGGAGGGAGAAATGATCCAGGTGGATATTGGTGGCCACCCACCTATAACATTTGGACCTGCACCATTAGTTCTTTCAGTTTTTCACTTTCAGCACAACTTACTATTTTTAGCAGGTTGTTGATTCCTGAACTCTTGAAGCCATTTGGAGGCCCTAATGAGCCACGTGGATATTTGTGGCCACCCAACTATTCCATTTGAACCCCCACCATTGGTTCTTTCAGTTTTTCAATTTCGGCACAACTTACTATTTTTAGCATTTTCTCTAGTGTTGAACTTCCGGAGCTATTTTGAGTCCCTAAACGGTGATTTTTGGGAGAACCGGGAGCAACATGGATCTATGGACCAACGTTTCTCACACCAAAAGTTGTACTCCTCGGATAGATATTTCTAACAAGGTATGATGCGCTTCAAACAAAGATCATATGCCAAAGTTACGTCCCCGGGAAGTTGAAACACCAATTTACCCAAACGAGGCCCATAGTGTTGGCTCTTCATCTCATATGGTTAGGTTTTTGGATGTTTAGGGTTTTGCATTGTTTCTCAACAATAAATAGGCCTTCAAGCCTCATTGTAATACAGTTCAGAGACATGTAGCCACCACATCTCTTCTCAGAGATAAGCTACCATCGCCCTAACTAGTTTATTTCCATTATGTCTGTAAACATATTTAAGTTATTTGATATTAATGAAATGAAGTGTTATTTCCGTTGCATATCTGTGTTTATGTCTATTTCTGTATTTTATTGTGTTCCTGCATAAATCTAGATTAGTGGTATCAGAGCAAGTTTTCTCTTTCTCTGTTTTTCTTTGCATGTCCCCAACGAGGTCAGGGTATAAGGAGTTAGGGCTCGATCTGGTTGAACCCCTGCAAGATTAGCCTCGCAAACCCTGACGACCCCCCATGGCAGAAGAAAATAAAGACGAGGGAGCAGGAGATCCTATCAAAATGTTGCTCGAGGAGGCCCTTCAGAAACAAAGGAATGCGATGATGGATAACTTTGCTCAGGTCCTTCAACGACTGCCCACCTACGACGCATCTACATCCAACAACTACTTTGGAGGCACCACTCCCTTCAAGATACAGATAAACTTTGACATTCCTGTATTTGAAGGCCAAATAGATGTAGACATCATAGATAGATGGTTGAATTTTCTAGAAGGGTATTTCTTGGTCCATGATTTGTCTGACCGAGAAAATATTATTTTTGCACTCCTCAAAGCTGCACCTCATGTCAAAGATTGGTGGGAAACCCACTGTGAGCAAAAGGAAGAGGGGCAACCCTCTCTGTTCTCGGCCGCACCCACTTGGAATTTGTTCCGAGATGGTATCAAGGAGCAACAATACCCCGTCGGGAGCTATGAGGACAAGTACATCCAATGGACCACGCTGTGGCAACAAAGGGATTAAGATGTGCACGAACTGACGAATTTCTTCCATACCCTGCGCACAAAGATGGGTATTAAATATTAGGAGAGATATTTGGTGCTCAAGTACCGCAGCTGTCTGCACAGACACATTCAAGAGGAAATGGAGTTCCTTGACATTACCTTGCTTGGCACGGCTTATCGCTATACCGCCAAGATTGAGCAGAAATTTAAGTAGAAGAAGCGAGATTTTGGATCCGCGAATCCGAAGCCAGGGAAATGCACCCCTGAACCACAGAACAAGGGGAAGAGCCAAAGCGGGGCAACTCAAAACACCACCACAAATCCAAAGAAGGACACGGGGAAGTGGTGTGAATTTCATAACAACCCCACTCACAGTACAAATGAGTGTCGGGCCCAACAGTCGTTGGTGGCCGAACTGAAGGCACCTGAATAAGATGCATGTTCTGATCCTGAGCCAGAACTAGACAAGGGAGATGACAAAGGGAAGCACATCATTGATGCAGACCCCAGTGCCATTGTTGCCACCACCAAGCTCTAGAGGGAGGATCCCAAGGATCTAGAGGAGGAGGAGCGCCTCTTCCATTCGCAGATGTGGGTGAAGGGTTCTCCACTGCAATTTCTTGTCGATATCGGAAGCCAAAAGAACCTCATTTCAGCAGAGGTCATGAAGCGGCTTGGCCTACCGACCATACCACACTCACAGCCATATACCATTGGGTGGCTTCACCCATGGAGAGATCTCCGTGTCCGCCAGCAGTGTCACCTTCCATACAACATCAAACCATTCACGGATGAGGTATTGTGCGATGTTGCTCCTCTTGATGTAGCGGGTGTATTATTGGGCCAACCATACTTGTGGAGGCGACATGCTGTGTATGAAATATAGGCCTCATGTTGTCATTATTAATTTGGGAAATAACTTGTACAGGATACCGGAGGTAGTACCGCCTCCTGCCATCTCTTTGACTAACTTGTACGGGATACCGGAAGTAGTACCGCCTCCTGCCATCTCTTTGACTAATACAAAACAACGTAGTAAGATTGTTTCCAAAAAAGGAAATTTATTTGCATTACCATTCGCCCACAAGGAAAAAATAATATTGTGGCCACAAACTAAAAAAAGGGCTCCCCTGCACATCAGTAGTAGATGGAAAAAGGTGTGGAGGAATATGAAGACATTTTCTCCTCACCCACAGAGGTTCATCTACACTATCCGGACAAGCACTCCATTGATCTGACCCTCGGCACACCGCCGCCTAGTATTTCCATAACTCATGCGATTACACAGACATAATCCACACATGTATTGTCTGAGGAAACCAAATTTATTAAATGCATCCAACACATCCGCCAACACGTCCGCTAGCAGGTCCACGACATCCTAGACAAATCCAATACCAAGTTCACCAGAATTTGCCTCTCATGGAGGAACTTAATGCAATGGGGGCCATTTCTTCCTAAGGAGGGATAAATGATCCAGGTGGATATTGGTGGCCACCCACCTATTCCATTTGGACCTGCATCATCAGTTCTTTTAGTTTTTCACTTTCAGCACTGCTTACTATTTTTAGTAGGTTGTCGGTTCCTGAACTCTCGAAGCCGTTTGGAGGCCCTAATGAGCCACGTGGATATTGGTGGCCACCCACCTATTCCATTTGAACCCCCACCAGTGGTTCTTTCATTTTTTCAGTTTCAACACAACTTACTATTTTTAGTAGTTTTTCCAGTCCTGAACTTCCGGAGCCGTTTTGAGGCCCTAAACGATGTTTTTTGGGAAACCTGGGGGCAACATGGATCCATGGAATGATGTTTCTCACACTAAAATTCGTACTCCTTGGATAGATATTTCTAACGAGGTATGATGCGCGTCAAACAGAGATCGTATGCCAAAGTTACGTCCCCGAGAAGAAAAAACACCAATTTACCCAAACGGGGCCCATAGTTTTGGTGCTTCATCTCCTATGGTTAGTTTTTTGAATTTTTAGGGTTTTTAATTGTTTCTCAACAATAAATAGGCCTTCGAACCTCATTGTAACACTGTTTAGAGGCATGTAGCCACCACATCTCTTCTCAGAGATAAGCTACCATCACCCTAGCTAGTTTATTTCCATTATGTCTGTAAACATATTTCAGTTATTTGATATTAATGAAATGAAGTATTATTTCCACTGCATCTCTATGTTTATGTTTATTTCTATATTTTATTGCGTTCCTGCATAAATTCGGATCATAGGTGCACCTACATCACAACACAGGCAGAGAATTTCCCCAGACAGGTATACTAGATACATGGCTCTTACGAGCGAATGTATTGTGACAGAACCATCCTCTTTTGAGGAAGCAGTGTAGCAGCCAATATGGGTTGATGCCATGGTTGAGAAATATGATTCTATTATCAGAAATAGTGTATGGGAATGGTCCCAAGAACAGTGGGGGAGTTAGTGGTTGGATCCAGGTGGATCTATAAGGTGAAGCAAGCAGCAAATGGGAATGTGGAGAAATACAAGGCTAGATTTGTGGCTAGAGGATTCTCACAAGTAGAGGGGATTGACTATGAGGAGAATTTTGCACCAGTTGCAAGGTACTCATTGATTAGATCTATCCTTGCACTCTCAGCACAGATGGGATGGCAGATACATCAGATGGATGTAAAGACAACCTTTCTCAATGGAGTTATTAAGGAAGAAGTGTACGTTGAGCAGCCAGAAGGTTTTGAGACCTTAGACAGGGAGTTGCATGTGTGCAGACTCAGGAGATCATTGTATGGGCTGAAGCAAGCATATCGTGCTTGGTACACCAAGATCGACAACTATTTCATCGGGTTGGGCTTCATAAAGAGTGAAGTGGATGCGAACCTATATCATATTATGGTTGATGGTAAGATTTTTATTACTCCAATTTATGTAGATGATATTATACTGACACATGATGAGAATCTCATAACTTCTTGCAAATAGGGTCTTGCAAGAGAATTTGACATGAAGGACATAGGGCTCTTGCATTATCTCCTTGGTTTGGAAATATGGAAAAGATATGGGGAGTTATTTGTATCTCAGGGCAAGTATGCCAAGGATATTTTGAGGAAGTTCCACATGGAGGGTAGCAAACCCATGGAGACTCCTCTTGTAGGAAATTGGAGGAAGGCGGATGCTACTTCAGGTGAGGTAGTGGATGCTAGTGTTTACAAGCAGCTTGTGGGTTTACTTATGTATTTGGTGAACACATGACCAAACATATGCTACTCAGTTAACCAACTTAATCAAGCTATGGTTAAGCCTACCAAGCACTTTTGGAAGGCGGGGAAGCATGCTTTGAGATATCTTAGGGGCACTACAGAGTATAGATTATGGTACAAAAGGAAAGAGGGAGTGAAGCTTCAAGGCTTCACCGATGCAGATTGTGCAGGCAGTCCATCAGACAAGAAGAGCACATCAGGGGGCATCTTCAGCATAGGATCAACATAATTTTTTTGGTATAGTGAGAAACATATATCAATTTCACTCAGTTCAATAGAGGCAGAATACATGGTAGCTAGTTAGGCTTCATGTGAGGCCATCTGATGAGAAGATGCTTGTTGGTTTGTTTGGTCATCAGATGGATCCGACGATGATATATTGTGATCACCAGAGTTGCATAAAACTCTCGGTTAATCTGGTATTCCATGACATGTCCAAGAATATTGATATATGGTACCACCATCTCAGATTTTGTGTTCAGAGGCATATTATGTTTTTGCAGTACATTCCCACGGAGGATCAGGAAGCAGGCATATTAACGAAGGCGCTAGGAAAGAGAAATTTCGAATACCACAAACGTAGGATCGAGGTAGCTAATTATCCCTTTCTTGTTGAGAGGGAGTGTTCAAATTCAACGAGAAAATGCACCACATACTAGTGTGGGATTCCAATCACATAGTGGTGAGCAATTCAGTTACACATTAGTGCTAAATGTGGGTGTCCAATTTATTTTTCCCTTAAATAAGTTGGACAATAAATTGTAATTTCATCTCATAACAACTTGTATCAGTTAAATAAGTCATTAAGATTGAATTAGCTTGAGAATTTCGAGTTGAGGGTCTAATATGAGGCATGTAGAGTGATTCTAATATTTTGGGGGTCCATTTGCAGTTGTAGCAGTAGTGTGGTGTGAGTGTAATCAGTTAACTCAAATTAATTGAGTTAAAATCAATTTAACTAGTTCTAACTGGGTGATTGAATTAGTGAGACGTCGAGCGAATTAAATTAGAATTAATTAACAAGTAGTGATCAATCAGATAACTGATGGTTCGCTATTAATATTTTCATGCATGTCAGTTCTGATGAAGACCCAGTTGAGATAGAGGTTAAAGGGAACATAACTATCAGTTGTATTATTAGAAAATTTCCTAGGTGAAATTATAAAGTCATGAGAAGGCCTTGATAGATTGCACAATCAAGGAACATGGAATTTCCTATTTAATAGGGATTTATTTGTCTAGGAATTGTGTGAGCAAGACAGGCTGGAGGAAGGCATGGAATTAGCTAAGTGTTTATCCAATTTTTCCTAGATCTGTGTGAGATGATTGGTAGAGTGTAGGAGATTCTTGTGAGCAAGAATGCATTGTATTGTTTCATGATTTCTTAACTTTATACAATATATGATAGAGGGGTTTTGAGCAATTTCTTTCCCCAAGAATATCTTGTGTTGTGCGATTGATTTACTTCTTTCTCTTACTTGCATGTGATTGAGTGATCATTTTTTATATTCCGCAAATATTGTAGAAGGATTAAGTATCTTGTTTTAGTACATCACAAGATCGGATCAAATCCATTGGTATAATTTTTACATTATCTTCATCCAAATATTCACTTCTTAACACAAAAACAAGTAAATATGTGCTTCAAACCAATCTTCGAGATTAGGCTTTGCTGACTTCCACTGCATCTCTACCATTCTTAATTTTTTATTAAATCAACAATTGAATCTTGTTTTTGGTATAGAACCATGGTAATTATAATTTGTCCAAAAAATTCTAACACTAATCTAGTATGTAATCATATTCAAATATCCAAAGGAAAGAGGTCTCACCTAAGGCATGTTTGATTGTAGTCGATTAGTAAGTGTGCAAAATATTTAAGACGAGTGGAAGCTTAAATTCCATAGAATAGCAATTAATCACATACATGAAAGCATAAGAAATAGCTCATGATTAGATATAAAAATAATGCCACACATCATGAAGATACATGAGAACAAAAAACAAATGAGAAGAAAAATAATGGAATCCCATTGTATTCATCTAAAAAATGATTATGTACCTATAGGAATTACATCTTACATGCAACTACACAGAAACAATCTTATCATTGGAGTATATATCCATCAAAACAATATAATATTATATCCTAAAAGAGAAAATCGATTAATTTATGATGAGCTACAAAACCAATGAACTATTTACAACAAATCCTAAATTCATATATAATATAGTTAACTAAAGGATTGGAAAAAAAATGTAGATGGGTCTATAATTTGGTAGTTGTAATCCACTCATACAATATAGGCTTTTGTGCCTTTAGGGAAAAATCGTAAAGGGCCTTGGCTCTATGGATTCTCCTCAATATTTTGTTTACACATTCAATTTTTTTTCGATTTAAGTCCTCCAAAAAACCATGGCCACAAAAATATAAACTAAATAAGAAACACACTAAAAGTAAAGAAATAAAATGAATTTTTTTGTCTACAAAATTACCATGGGATCCAAATTACTAGCACCATATGGTTTTCATCATCACTACACATAAGATTATCATTATCTTCCTACCTTTCATGGTGAGTAGCAACAATATACTAACACTAGCATGAGAAATAAAATTAATAACATTGGTGATATAAACAATAACTTGAAACTACTAGTAATGCCTATAAAGAATATTGAAATAATCATTTTTATGCATTATAGCATACTTGTAAGTGTTTTATATTTTGGTCTTTTTTTGGGTATGTTTTATAGTTATTTTTTCTCGAAATTCAGCAAGGATTTTGTTGGAATTATAGGTTTGAATTGTGTAGTTTGCACAATGCAACTGCCTCAAGGAATTTTTAGGGAATTAAATATATTTATACATTAAAAAATAAAATTTAAATAATGAAAAGGTACAATCTCACTAAAATTTTCATCATAAAATTTTGAGGATAAACATGAAAACACAAAAGAATTAGAATGCACAAAAAACTAGAAATGGAATTGACTATTGACTCTACCATGTGTCTCTTCATTGTCATCCCATTGATAATAATGTGTAACATTTATGTCATAATAATGAGATGACAAAAACAAAATGAAGAATGCTAACCGTGCAAACCAAGAACCCACACCAACAGAAAATAGCATGAACGTATAGAAATGTAACATAATAACTTTTTCCAAATGTATGTCAGGATTCACTATCGTCTTTAGAGGAGAGACAAGGGAGAATGTATAGAGAATAAAATTGTGGGGAATTCCCTAGGAATGATCTTAACATGGAGTGTCTTGATGGATTTTTGAAAATGAATGGAACTTGCTAGCAACTTCACCTAAGGAAAGAAAACTATGAACAAACTAAAATAATTCTAGTACTAACATAAATATATATTGATACTTGACAAGGTTATATGGGGGCAATATTAACTACATGTTTCTACTAGATCAACAAGTCACCATTCATTAATATATATACTTATTGACCAGGCATGGATATAATTTATAGAATTAATGGGAGAAATGAATTTTTCTAATGCATTCCTCTATTTGTTGTTGTTTTTCAATGCAAGTTTTAGTTGTAACCATGTAGGTGTCATTATCACCACAATTGTAATAAGCTTCCCCATTGCTATAAATATCAGACCCTATTGTGTTCATATATGTATAAAATCTAATAAGTCTCTCTAATAGAGAATTTGCTTCCTTTGTGATTCTCTTTAGTGTTTTTCTATTTTGGTATTAGAGAAAGTCTCTAGGCCTCACTCCATTGTAGGAAGGATCAAAGAAATGAAATCTTATGGATTGCATTAGTAAACTATTGATTAGCATAGGAGAATAAAATAAATTGTTTCTTGACATTTATACATTCATGTGTTCGCAATAGAGTTTTGGTCCATTAAACTATTGTGTTTTTTTGTTGTTAGTTGATTTATTTATCCATAAGCCTCCATGGATATTCAAATGTACAGTCCATCACAACATATCTATGAAGACATAATGAAAACCCAAAATCTACACTATGAGGGTTAATTTTTCCTAAGATTTCTTTGTTCGCTAATCATTGTGTTATACTTATGCATGCAATATATGAAATATGGAAAACAAAAATACAATCCCTCAAAACCATAATAACACAAGGTATGACCTAGGAAACCCTTATGCGAGAAAACTTAGCTGGAAAATTAGGTTTCTCTCCTCTTTCTTTCTCTGAATGGAAATGGATGCAAGTACAAAGAAGTGAGACTTATGTCCCATGGGTTGCTACAATATGCAAACCCTTTCTATTTTCCCTCTCTCTATCCACTCTTAGTTACTCTACTCATATATGGAACAAAATGCACTCAAATAGAATGGAATCCCTCTTCCTCCTATTGGCATGGTTATAAAACAACCTGATAGCCAATTAGGAGTTAAATCTGACCCCATCCCTCTCCACCCACCCTCTCTCCCTTTCCATCCCTCTCACATCCTCTCTACTACTTTCTCTTTCTATCTCTCTCTATTTATCTATATCACTCCCTCTCCCCCTTTTCACTCTGTCTCTTCCCCCTCTTCCTTACTCTCTCCGATATCTCTCCCCCTCTCCTATTCTCCCAATATCTCTTCCACCTATCTCTCTTGATCTAACTCTCATAATAAACCCCTCTCCCTCTCTATTTCTCACCCTATTCACTTGCCCACCTTCTCACCATAACCTCTCTCCATCATTATACCTCTCACTCGATACCTTTCTCTCCCCCTCTCTCTCTCCCCTACTACCTCTCCATCTCCCTCACAACCCATATCTCTATATCCCTCTCTCTACATCTCTATATCTTCCCCACCTTCTCACTCTGTTTCTCCCTCCCCCTCTCCCCCTCCTCCTCCTTCTCATTCCCTTTCCCTCGATCCCCCCTTTTATTTATTTCTCACTCCCACTTTCACTCTCTGTATATCTCCCTATTTTCTCCCTCTTTCTCCCATATTCATCACTCCCACTCCCTTCCTCTATCCCTCCCACCCTTCCACTTCTCCACCCTCCATCTCCCACCATCTACCTCCCTCCCCTTTTCCCCTCCTCCATCTTTCTCTCTCTCCCTTACTCTGACTCTCTCTCTCTCTCTCTTCCTCCCTCTATCTTCCCTCCTCTTTCTCTCTACCACTCCCCTTCTCTCACTCTCACCCATCTCGCTCTTTTTCCCTCCCCTTTATCTCCCTCCCTCCATTCCCTTATCCCTTTCTCTACTCCCCATATCTACCTCCATCTCCCTATCTCCCTCCCATTCACATCCCTCTCTACCCTCATTACTCTATCCACCTTCCAATCTCCCTCCCTCCTCCTCTCCCTCTCTCCCTCCCTCCCCCTCTCCCTCCCTCCCTCCCTCCCTCCTCCTCTCCCTCCCTCCCTCCCTCCCTCCTCCTCTCCCTCCCTCCCTCCCTCCTCCTCTCCCCTCCTCCCTCCCTCCTCCTCTCCCCTTCCCTCCCTCCTCTCCCCTCCCCTTTGTCCCCCTTTCCAACCCTCTCTCTCTCCCCCATCCATCCCTCCCTCTCCCCCACTACATGCATCCCTCTTTATGGCTCTCTCTCTCTCCCCCTCCCTCTCACTCCCCACTCTGTCTCCCTCATGTTCATCCCTTTTTCTCTCCCTCTGTCCACCCTCCTCTCTCTTTCCCACTACCATACTCTCCCTCTCACTCCCCCTCTCTCTCCCTCACTCCCATACCCCAATCCCTCCCTTCACCCTTGTCTCTCTCTCTCTCTCTCTCTCTCTCTCTCTCTCCCTCCCTCTCCTTCTTCCTCTCTCCTTCCCTCCCCCCTGTTAGCCACCTATAAAATTTTCATATCAAATGGTGGCTAAAAAGTTTTGCAGCCTTCAAGAAACAATTCATGCTAAAAAATTGTGAGTTCTTGAAGTCTTATAATGATCTCTATCCTTTGAGATCCTCTTCAATGTTCTTCCCCTCATATTCCTCAAAAATCTGTTGTTGGCCTAAAGAAAGACTGCTCAAAGAAACCCATTTTTCCCTTTCTTTTTACCTCTCCTTTCACTCATGATTAACCTCCATTTTTTCCTCCTTTTCCTCATGAAATTCCTCTATTTTCCCTCATTTTCTTCCCTTCCCTTCATAAATCTCCTTTAATAAGGTTTAAAACTCCTTTTTTAACCTTATCGGAACCCCCAAAATCGTTTGAAAATCCTTAAAAAATCATGAAAAACAGTCTTTTGAAACTAAGGCCTTAAGCCCCTTTCGGTTAAGCCCCAAACCAATTCCCCACATATAACCCGCGCCCAGGACCAGGCTCTAAGCCCCCGAGCACTAATCACAATCGGAAGTTCGCGATGAGTGCATTTCCTTTGTTAAATGAAAATCTTCGATGAGATTGAGTTTTTGTTCTATAGACCCCCGCCACAATCTCCACCATTGATCTACATTAGAATCAACGGCCAGCGCAATTTATCGTTCTCCGCCCATCGCCCCTCTCCATCACCCCCCGATTGAGTACTGATCGTCGATTTGGTTCCAGATCGGACGGTTGGCGCGTAATCGCATCGTGCAGACCCAACCGCCCCCACTTTCTGTCTCCCCCGATTGGCGATCTCTGATCCAATCGTGACCGTCGATCTCACCTTGATCCGCTGGTCCACGCATAATCACAACCCAAAGAATTATGGAGTTCGGCCCCCTACCTTCTCCGATGCGATTTAATCCCCGTCATTCGTTCTCCCCGATCCAACGGTTTTCATTCATCCCGCCTGTTCACTTACCCTTTGAAATTCCCGCTCCCTCTTTTAATCTTGACCGTCCATACCTCAGATCCGATGGTCGAGATCTAACCTGCCTTTGACCTCTCCCCATCTTACCGCCCGTGCATCTTACCTCCATCGCACTCTCCTCACAACCGTCTGATCTAACGCCCCAAATCTGACGGCCAGCGCACAGTTTCGCGTGATTTCGCATCCAAAGGTTACTTTTTCAAAGTTACGCGATATGGGTGGTTTTAAAAAGCCACGTGTCAATCTCTAACGCATATCACGTTCAAAAAGGAAATACCGCCTTTCCACCTCAGATCTGCGTGAAAACCATTATCATTATCCACCAAAACCACCTTTCCCCCATTTACATTACATTCCCTCGTTTTTAATCTCTGCCGTTGATCGCTGTTGGCTGATCTAATTCGACGACCTAAAGTCTTTCTGAAACCCCAAATTTAATTTAACCCTGTTTTCCATCCGCCAAAGGTTTTTCACCCATTTCCTTTGTATATTCTCCCATTTTTCTATAATGTGGCACCCTCTGCATTGTATAAACCCGATCAATCTCGACTGTTGATCTTTGCATATCAACGGCCCTGACTTAATTCCACCACCGTTTGTCCACCGCCTCCCCTTTTGATCCCAGTGAGCAATCCCCGCCGTTGGATGCTTTCATCCAACGGCTGCGATCTAACCTCAACCTCCAAAGCAATTTTACCCATCCACGCAGGATTTTTATAACTTTTTTCTTGTTTTTGCAGGTTTTTAAGGGTTTCTCACTGTTTTAAAAGAAAATCAAAGGCCGGGGATGACGATCCCTCAGGCCATTATTCATAAGAAGGATCATTCTACAGGGTTTCACATCGAGATTTACTGGTGCCTCATGAACACTGGCGGCATTATAACACCCTCTGTAACACCTGCGCAACAACAAAACACAACAAACATTAATCAAACAAAGAGTATCAGTGTTAAAGTATCTAGTCACAGCAGAGATGAAGAATCAAAGATCGTTAACATAGTTTTGAGGGATTAAGGCATAAAAACCAATTATCAAAAGCCTAATCCACAGTTAAAGACAACATAAAGACCGAAAGACACAGATTAAGCCTAATCTGTCCTAAAACACAGAACTAAAGTGAATTAAAGGTGTTTAGGGAAAGATAAAGAATTTTATCAATCCGAGAAGTCTCCACTGCCACATCAGAGGCTAATTGAATCCTCTCAGCTACCAAAATCCACCTGCAGCCTCAAAGAATTCAAAGGAGGCAAAGTTATTGCCTTAGTCAGTGATATTTTGCCTAAAGACAGTTGAACAGTTAATTCAACCAAAGGAACTTATTGTAAACTGTCAGCGTAGTTATTACAAAGATAAGAAAGAGCCTTAAAGTCAACAAAATCTCCCAGCAAGCTTAATACTTAATGAAAATCAATTAATACAGAGAAATATCAGAACACTTCTCCATTGAGCCCCTCAAAGGCCGAGAAGCATTAATTGTATTAATTGAACCTAAAGATCTTATTTTACATTCCACCTCCTCATTTCTTCTATAAATACCTCTGTAGAAGATGAGGAAAATGTTGGTCTCTAAATATCTGATGCATGTAAATAGTTTTTTGAAGCTGCTGTAAGCTCTGTTTGTAATTGAAGATACCTAAGTTGAGATGAAAAGTTTGAAGTTGTTGAGACCCATTGGACTTGAAGATTGTAACTGGTTTGAAGCATAAAATACAAGTTGATTTATGGGATCCTGGTCTATGTTAATGGTGATGTTTTTCTTATTGTAAATTGTCATTTTATTTCTGTTTCCATTCTGTTCATCTTCTCTGATAAAGAACAACAATTATAGAGTTAGGATCTACTGTCAAAAGTACCTTTCTCTCACTAATAAGCTTTATCTGTATGTTTTCTTCCAATTGTGTTGTTTAAGCATGATTTAATACAGTCCAAGCAGTCAATATGTTGGCGTTCCCTTCTCTTACTGTCTAAAATTTAAACATTTTTCTTGAATGTATTTTCAGTGTCTGCTAAGTAAAGTTGAACTAGGGAAGTCTATGGTTAGCCCTGTCCTCTAGTTTCTTCTCCAAAAGTTGTCTGAAAGTTTCCCTAAGAGTATGTTGAAAGCAGGCTAGGTTCAAATTCCTTACCTGGTCTTAGACTATTCTTTGTTTATCTTAAGTGTTGTCTTGATAAGTTTACTAATTAAAGCAGAGTTAGGGAAGTCTATGGTTAGCCCTGTCCTCTAGTTTCTTCTCCAACAATTTCTTTGAAAAGTTTCCCTTTGAGTATGTTGAAAGCAGGATAGGTTCAAAGTCCTTACTTGATCTTCAGCTATTATATTTGTGTTTTAAATGTTTTCTATTGAAAGTGCATCGAAAGTAGGCTAGTTTCAAAGTACTTACCTGATATTAGATAACTTTTATGTCTTTCTTAAGTGTATGCCGAAAGCAGGATAGTTTCAAAGTACTTACTTGATCTTAGGCTACTCTTTGTTCTTCATCTGTTTGATTCCCTTCCTTATTGTTTCATTCCATTCCATAAAATCAACTTTAAAGAGATCCTTTGACATAGATGACTTGCCCCATGGACCACTCTTGAACCTTGTTGTTTCAATTAAATCCTACTATGACTCTGTAGGTTTTAACCCTGAACAGAAATTATCTACACACGAATCTTATAACAGAAAATAAACAATAGCGAGATCATAAAACATAAAACATAAAACAGATAAACAAAGAGATTTTCCCCTGGATCCCAAATCGGGACGACCAGCTTGATTTTTCATTATGTTCCTTTTAGTGTTACAACACATATATATACATGCCGAAGCATACATCAACCCCAATCCATTAACCCTGGATTAGAACATAATCGTAGTTCCTTTGACCGGATCTACAAAATACCAGGGGCCGAAAACCATCGTACCCCAAAACCATGTGCAAACTCATGCACAAAACATGGGTGGGTCCGCCTATGAGTGGGACCGCATACCAAAAAACATTTTTCCGGGGCGCTACCCCGGACCCCAACAGTGGGGGCTGCCTCCCCCCTTGTGACCCCCTTGCTGCGCCCGACGCAACATACAGCGCGTGGGGCTAGTCGTGGAAAGAATATAACACATGCCCAACAAACTCCATAGCCCAATGGATTGAAGCTGTTTCTTGCCTATCTTGTTAGTTGAATCAATCTTTCACTTGCATATACCTTCACCCTTCATTTAGACTTCCTTCACCTTCATTTATCTTAGCCCAACCAAAACAAACAAAACCTTGTTCTTCATAACTAGCCTAATATCACATATCAAACCTTAAAGATAAATCAATCTTTGCACTTATTAGAGAGATCCCTCTCTGGATTCAGGAGAGCTAGATCCTAGAATTCCAAAGTGGTTCAAGTGTTCTCCCCGCAGTTTTGGTCTTGCCAATCTGCCGAAATTACAGGGAGCTAACACCCCCTGTCCGCCCCCCATCCCTCCCTCCATCCCCCTTCCACTTTCTTTGTCTCTTCCCCTCCATCCCCCCCCCCACCCTATCCCTCCCTCCATCCCCCTTCCACTTTCTTTGTCTCTTCCCCTCCCTCCTTCTCCCCCCCACTTGCTCCCCCTCCATCCCTTCCCCTATTTTTTACCATCTCTCTCCATATACTCATTTCTCTCTCTCTCCATCCCTCCATCTATCCCTCCCTCTCACATGACCTCTCCCTCCCTCTACCATGTCATCCGTCCCTAAATTCCTCTCACTCCCTCTCCCTTTGTCGCTCTTTCTCTTTGAGGTGTGTGCATGTTCTCTTAGACTCTATTAGTTTCTTTTCCCCAACCACCTTCCCCATTCATACAACATTTATGTATTAAAAAATAATGTGTGCATTTTTGATGGGAACATGTGCATTTCAAAAGCTAGTGTATCTCCTTTTAAATTCAAATACCTTTCACAAAACTTCAAGATATATCTATTTATTAAATAGATTTTTTTAAGTCGGGAAAAGCCATTATTCATTAAAAATAAAAAAATTCTTTATAAAATAAAATAAAAAACAAAATAAATATTACCAAGAAAATCATTTAAAATAATTATAATAAAAAAAATTTATTAAAATATAATAAATTCTATAGAATTGGAAAAAAATTATATATTAATAATCACCAGTAGACATATATAGAAGATTAGAAATAATTACATTTAGAATACAGGTTTCTACCCATCGAGCCATGCCACTACATGAATCATCTAAAGACTCACCGGAAGAAAGCAACATAAATTGGTGCCCAAGTCACAATCTATGGAGCAAGGATTTAGAATTTTGAACAATATTTTTTTAGAGTTGTTGTTTTCATCTTTGCCTTGGTGGGAATGAATGACAGATTGATAAAAAATACAAGAGTTGACTTTATTAAATGAAACCAGGCAGCTCTCAGATGAGAGACTCCACAGGAGAGACTGCCTCTGCAGAACTCTCTACCTCAATCATAATACAACCATGAATATATAGTCTTCACTCATATAGGGAAGTTAGAATAGATTACCTAAAGAATAAGAACTAATTCCTAATCTAAGGTTATGGTGAACCGACTCTCTCCTAAATTACATTCTCCATTATCTTCAACACTCTCCCTTAATGGAGAAAGGGTTCATTAAAACTCCTAACATCTCCCTAAATGACTCAAACTTAACTCCTACAAGAGGCTTAGTAAAAATGTCAGTAGCATTATCGCAAGTATTACAATATTCAATATAAATTTCCTTTGACTAAACCTTCTCCCTAACAAAATGAAACTTTGTATAAATTTTTTTTGTGTTTTCATGAAACACCATATTATTTGCAAGTTTGATGGAGCTTTGGTTATCACATTTGATAACTGTTGCATATTTTTTTTCTTCTCCGGCATCCTAGAGAAGTCTCCTCAACCAAATTTCCTCACATGTTGTTGCACACATGGCTTGATACTTAGCTTTTGTTGAAGACAAGGATACAATTTTCTGCTTCTTGCTACTCCATGCAATGACTCCGGACCCAATCCTGAATGCATAACCTGTTATGAATCGTCTGTCATCTGGATTTCCGACCCAATCAGGGTCTGAAAAACCTGTCAATCTAACATCAAATGAATCAGTATATATAATACCAAAGTCTAAGGTTCCTGGAAGATATCTTAAAACGCCTTTTTCTACAACCCAATGACTCTCGATGGGCTTTGACATGAATTGGCTCAATACACCGACTGCATAAACCAAATTTGGTCTAGTTGTATTCAAGTAAATGAGACTCCCAACCAGCTGTCTATATAATGTTGCATCTGCCTCCTTAGAACCATCATCATTCTGAAGTTTGGTATTCTGTTGTAAAGGCACTGTTGCAACTTTGCACTGATCTATCCTAGACTTTTTCAGTAAAATCCTAACATACTTACCCTATGACAGAAAATTCTGGCCTGAATCTCTCCAGACTGCAAGACCCAAACAATAGCATAGCTCACCAAGGTCTTTCATCTCAAACAATTGTGACATCTACTCATGATTTCTTTAATGAGTTCATCAACATTTCCTGTAATGATTGTTGAGCCCCAAATATGTCCTTCTTTTCCACCACATTTCACTTCATTTCCTTTGTCCCTCATCAATTACAGGCTTGAATGATCAATAGGATTAATTAGGATTACTTTAAGAATGTGTATAATGACTAAATTGCTATGTTTTCATGATTTCGTTGTTGTAGTAATTTTTGACTAGACTCGGCTACAGAACGCAGTCATTCTGTAGCCAATCGCCTATTCCGCAGCTATCTTCATGTTCACGCAGGTTCCAGGTGTCACCTCAAGGAAAAACGCATATGGTCGTATTCCACATCACTCCCCCATCATTTCTTTCTCTCCATGAAGTTTGAGCTCAAGTCTATAGGTGGTTATGCATGTGGGAAACCAAAACTAGGAGATAGACTTCTAATAGGACAAGGACTGTACATATGTCCTTAATCATAGTACGAGGCCACCACCAGAGTCCTAGTTTGATTTTAGTTGGGAAAGACATTTATTCATGTTTTATCTCAAAGACAGTTATGTAATTTTGTTATAAGTATGGCTCGGGAGACCGAGAAACAACTAGCTAGATTTATGTTTTATTGCTAGATCTCAGAAGACCGTAATACTCTGTTTTGAAGAATTTCTTCTTTAATGAAAGAAGCATCACTTTATTGCAAGAGCTGAGTCAATCTTGAGTAGATTTGCGTGCTAATCCGGTGGTAGAGGGCCCCTGCTACCTGAGAATCTTTGTTCATATGGTTTAGATAAGTAACTTAGCCTTGTTTCATTCCTAGTTTAATCAATTTTCTGAACTTTGTGTTTTTATACTTACTTGCAGTGGATGCCACAGTCAGTCTTATCCTTACAAACTATTCCAAAATACCACTAACATTGGATGGGATATAACTATAGTATTTTAGGAGTTAGTTGCATTTCCTTGAACTTTATGTTTTTGTGCTCAATGACATCAATTGTTACAACTAGTCTTGTTCTTATTAATCTCTTCCAAAATATCACTAACTCTGGATGAGACATAGCTGTGGTGTTTCAGAGCTTACTGCATTTTGTTGAACTTTATGTTTTATGCTCATTTGCATTGAATTATATAGCCAGACTTGTTTTTACAAACTATTCCAAACTATCACTCATATTGAACGAGATAGGGTTGTAGTATTTCATAGAATTAGTTGCATTTTAGTCCAGTTGAAATAGTCCAGAGGTAGATGTCACTCTAGTTTAATTCTGTCACTATATTTCAAGTTTGATAATGGCACTCTAGTTCAACTCTGTTCACTGTATTTTAAGTTAGATTAGTGGCATTCTAGTTCAGTTCCAGTTCACTGTATTTCAAGTTAGGTTAATGGCATTCTAGTTTAGTTGTGATCACTGTGTTTCAAGTTTGATCAATTGCATTCTAGTTCAGTGTTATCCATTGTTCTTTAAGTTGTATTAACTGTCAAAATTAGACTTCACGGCCTTCATTGTTTACAAACTACTCTTGTTCTGACTTTCCATTAATGTATCATCATATGGACAGGAATTAGTGATATCAGTTTAAGGCCTTGATTGTTCTGCAATCTTTTGCAATTTCACAAATAAGCCTTTTCCCAAAAACTATTCTAGAAAATCTCTAACTTTCGAATGAGGCTTAGTAGTGACAAGTTGAGCTGTAGAATGGATTAATCTTAGCATTACAAGTTAATTCAGAGTAGAAATCTTATTGTGCTACAAATAATATTTTCCAATTGTGTTCCAATAAACTTCTAGCCATGGATGAGATTCTTTGTAATATTGTAAGATGATTGTTTACTTAGGAGAACCTCATTTGCACTAAAACTTGTCCTTTTCTTAAGCTATTCCAACATATTTCTAATGAATGAATTGGATGAGTTCATGTTATGAGTTATTGAGTTCATGTTGTGATTTATTTCCTTGCTATGAGTCATTATCAAACTTTGCATTTTCTGTTCTTTAGTATAGGTTTTGCTCTGTTTTTAGTGTGACCAACAACTGTTCTTTTTCAACATTTAGTTCTTTTCCTTCTTAACATAAAACCACAAAACCAAAAACATCATAAAAACACTAAACACAACATAGTGAGAAACAAATACCTAGGCACATATAGTGCACCTCACTTCAGCAGTTTACTAACCCTGGTTGATAATTTATGACCTCAATTTAGGAACACTAAGTTGAGCACACAATGATAAGGTCATCTACATGTGTAAATAAATAAAAAACATTCGCCCCTCTTTATCAAACACGGTATACATATTAGGATCATTCTTGATTCTTTTATAATTGTGACGCAGAGAAAATGAATGAATTTTATCATACCATGACCTAGGTTCCTGCTTTAGTCCATAGAATTCTTTCTTCAATCTACAAATTAAATGTTCTTTCCCCTATTTAAAAAACCCCTAAGGTTTCTCTAAATACACTTCTTCTTTCAACTCCCCATTTAAAAATGCAAATTTCACATCTAGCCGATGTATCATCCAATGATGTTTGGTAGCTAAAGCAATTAACATTCTAATTGTGTTTAGTTTAGCTACCGGGGCGAAGGTTTCCTCGTAGTCTATACCTTCTTTTTGTGAGTACCCCTTTGCAACCTACCTAGCTTAATATTTATCTATACTCCCATCTGCTTTAAATTTAGGCTTGTATAGCCATTTTCAACCTATGATTTGTTTGCCTTCAGGTAATTCAACCAACTCCCAAGTTTTTTTTTTAAGTATTGATTCATATTCCTCTTCCATGGCTGCCCTCCATTCATTATATTGACTGACTTCTTTATAACTAGAGGGTTCAACAACATTTAACATGCTAGTTATAAAAGAATTTTCCCTATATCTTGCTAGCAATTGAGTTTTCCTACCCGATCTCCTGAGTGGTGGAGTGGCTTCACACCTGTTTTGATCATCCCTTTGCGGACTTGGTTTGGCTACTGCATCTGTACCATTTGATTCTTCCTTTTTCTATTGCTGCTATTTCTCATGGCTATCCCCTGTTTCATCACTCCCTTCTTCCATCAACAAAGGAATGTCCCATTCTTCACTGTTGTTATCATTGTTTCCATCATGAACTTGCTCATGAAAAACTACATCTCTACTTGCAAAGACTTTATGAGTAGAGGGATCAAACAATTTATAATCTTTAAATTCAATACAATACCCAACAAAATTGCATTTAATGGCCTTTGAGTCTGGTTTCTTTGTATCCTCCTTTGGAAAATGAGAAAAAGCTTTGGAGCCAAAAACTCTTAAGTGTTTAACTGTAGGCTTAAAACCTATTGAAGCTTCAAATGGAGTTTTAAACTCAAGACTTTTTGTTGGACTCCTTTTCTTCAAATATACTGCAGTATTTATTGCTACCGCCGAAAAACCATTAGAAAAATTCTTACCTTTTAACATGTTGTGAGCACACTCCACAAGGGTTCTGTTCTTCCTCTCTGCAACCCCGTTCTGTTGAGGAGTGTGAGGTACTATAAACCACTACAATATTCCATGGTCTTTGCAATATTTGATGAAATAAGCATTCCTGTATTCTCCCACTTGGTCCAAGCGGAGAATCTTGATGAATTTACCTGTCTGATTCTCAATCATGCTTCTAAAATGTTTGAAATATTCAAAAGTATGACTCTTTTTACTGAGAAAATATACCCACGTGAATCTTGTACAGTCATCAACAAATAATAAGAAATAATAAGCACCTCCCAATGACCTTGTCTGCATTGGCCCACGCAAATCAGTGTTGACTAACTCTAGTATATCTCTCTTCTTTCTATCTACATTTACAGGAAACTCATCTTGGTGCATCTTCCCAAGAGCACATGCTTCAAAGTCAACATGAACATGCTTTAAAATTGGGAGACCATTGACCATACCTATTTTTTAAAGTAGCAACAAATCATTTAAATTAATATGGACGAATCTCTGATGCCATAAATATTTTGCAGTCATACCTGATGATGTCAATGCTTGGTGTGGTGCACTCCTCACATTCAGCCTGTAAAGACCTCCCACTCGAATCCTTGTTTCAATTGTCTTCATACAATCCAGCAAATCCTTAATAACACAATACGATTTAAAAAACTCTACCTTAAGATTATGATCTGTTATCATTGAGATAGAGATCATATTTTTATTGATTTCGAGTACATACATCACATTTTGGATATACCTAATATTTCCATTGGGAAATATGACAAGAACATTACCATGCCATTTGATTCAGTACCCTCTGTCATCACCAAGGTAGATTTTTGCACCACTGTTGGTTTCTTTAAAGTCTTCAAACCATTGTCTATTACCTATCATGTGGGTGGAAGCTCCTGACTCCACAAACCACGTATCTGCTTCATCAATCTCATCAGAATAAACCATAAACAGTCTCAAGTCCTGGTTATGATCATCATCAAAAAAGTGTCCCGCGTGCCTCTTATGTCTATGTTGAATTTCATCAAATGTCTTCTTCCGGCAATGTTTAGCTATATGACCAACTTTACCACAATAGAAACATTTGGTTGCCGAATCATTTCTATTTGATGACATACCTTGAGATGGAGTCAGCTTTCTTTGTGGTGTAACTCCGCCTTTCTGTCATCCATTTGCCTTCCCTCTAAAGGGTTTCTTCTTCGCCATTAAAGCAAGATCTGAACTCTGGGGTTTCAGGGTCATCCACATTTCTTCCTCTTGCATTTGAATCCCGATCAATTCTTCAAATTTGGGGGCTTTCTCTCTCGCATTCAAGCCTGTGATAAACATCTGATAGTCATCACTCATACCATTCATGGTAGTCGTTACCAGATCAGTGTTTTAGATTGCCTCCCCTATGTTACCAATCTTGTATTTGAGGTCCTTGATGCAAGAGATGAATGCAATGATTGATTCACTCTCCTCGATTTTAATGGAGAGAATCTTTCTTTTGAGAAATAAAAGACGATTTTTGTTTTTTATCTCATACAGATCCTTGAGGATGGTCTAGATCTCATTTCATGATTTACACTCTCTGATGTGAGGGATAATAAAGTCTTTGACTAACATTTTCAACAACGTTTTTGCCTTGTTCTCCCTCTTCTCCCAATCCTGAATTGTCGCAACTGATCCACCTCCTGCAATTGTAATTCATCACCATTCACGATCCCCCATGTACTTTTCCCTTCCAACAAAGTCTGCAACTTGAATTTCCAATTAGAATTATTGGAACCATTGAGATTATTGCTCTCATTCAAGTATTCCTCGACCATTTGGTTATTCATCTTGACACTTAAAAAAAAGAAATTGACCTCCAGCAATTAAAAATGGATCTACCCATATCCAAAAAGAGATAATCTCAACAATCCAGAGATCCTCTTTTAAAAAAAAAAATAACCCCTTAAAAGAAAATGAGCCCAAGAAATTTTATTCTATAGCCATTACCTTAAACAAAAAATCCTTTCAAGAATTTTCTTTCAAAACACAATAATTTTTTGAAGGGTGCGCTTTAAAAAAAATGGAGGATATGATTTTTTTTTTACTTGCCTTTAATCCCAAAATGGAGTCGCACAAACACTCTGGATCCCTGTCTCTGGATCTTAATTGTGCTAATAAAATTCTGAGCATGTTTTCCAAAAGAAAGGATCACCTATGCAACGTTGTCTTCAAGGCTCCACGGTCTCCACGTAGATCCACACGGGCATGAGCAACAACTCCACTGACTCCTCTATAGGACGGGCTTCTCCCTTCTCTGCTACGGTGCTCCTCTGGCACGGGCTCTCAATGGCCTTCCACGACCTCCATGTAGATCCGCACGGGCATGATCCTCTACGAAGCCTCCACATAGGCTCAACCACCACCACCTCAACGTTCCTCAGCTGACGACCTACAGGCTCCACACAACCTCCAACAATTTCACCTTTGCCATGGCTATCTACCCAAACTCACAAGGATCAGCCTCCACGATCCTCCACATAGCTTAGCTATACGAAATCGACGCACTTATGATTAACAAATCGGGGCTGAAATGAATAAGCAGCCGATTTCGTAAGTGTGCCACAGATTGGCGCGCTTCCGCCTCTCAGATCCGCGCTGATTAGCAGATCAACGCCCTTCCGCCTTTCACCTCCTTGATCAAATAGGTGTGTTTTCCCTTCCTGGATCAGCACTGAAATCAACAGATCAACACCATTTTTTTTCTCGGAACAACACTGATCAATAAACGTACAGATAACATAACTTTGTCTCGCAACTAGGAGCCTCGCTTATGCCACCTAGACTCTCACAGGGGGATCAAAGCACTATGGCTTTGACTCAATAGCCCTAGAGACACTCACTCAAGGATCAAAGCACTCTGGCTTTGATTCACCAGCCCTGGAGCTATGATACCATGATAAAAAATACAAGTGTTGACTTTATTAAATGAAAACTGGACAACTCTTAGATAAGAGACTCCACAGGAGAGACTGCCTCTGTAGAACACTCTACCTCAATCATAATACAACCATGAATATATAGTCTTCACGCATATAGGGAAGTTAGAAAAACTTACCTAAAGAATATGAACTAATTCCTAATTTAAGGTTCTGGTGAACCGACTCTCTCCTAAATTACATTCTCCATTATCTTCAACAAATTCTCCTTGATTTTAATTGAAGGATGTCATTATTTTATATTGATTACTGCTAATTGATAACACTTTAGAGGGTGCAAGCTTTGTAGGAGAATTTTTTCTCTCACTACTTTCGGTGTCAAACATCTAAATATCATCCACGTTGTCTTCAACATTCATTGGTTCAACTTATATGGATACTTCATCAAAACATGGTGTTTCAAGCCATGCTTCAAGAAAAATTAATTCCTCTTCAAATTTTGTTGCTTCTTCCTTGTTGTTGTTGCTAATATCTGCACACTAAGAAACATTCATGAGATCATCATAATTTGAGTTCTTTCCAGCTTTGTATTATTCTACCAAGTATTTGTAATTAGCTTTATGTTTACATCATTCCTAAAGAACGATTAGTGGGTCTTCAATCTTAGGATTTTGCAGGACAGATTGTACCTCTTGATACTCGTGCTCATCAATAAAGCCACATTGTTTTTCTAGAATCTCTTCTGACTCGAAAATACTACCCATGCCAATAATGCCGCCAAATGGCCACATGAAAAAAACATCACTAGTGTCAAATATGTCTAAAAATACAGACATATTGGAAAAATCTAGCTTATCTCACTTCCAAATTTCTTTATGACTCCACTCGGTCCTCTTAAGAGCTCCAACAACCTCGTTACCATGATGGCGGAAAACTAATCCCTTTGGCAGCTCTTCAACCGTAGAACCTTGTGGTGCAGACTTTGGCTTCTATGTCACACAACCAAGCTTGAAGAAAATTCACCAATGCAACCTGAATCTGAAGCACTCACACCAAGCTTCAGGATCGAGGTTTCAAATCGTCTCTCGATGTAAATCGCCTCTAGATCTGCAAGCTCTCAGACACTATGACATCAATGGATACTGAATGTGGCCGTGAATGGATATGTGGTCATATAATCATGTGGTAATAGTCAAACGAATGGAGGTCATCACGATCTGCACAAATAGGCACCACCGCCCTCACAAAACAAACTCTCAAATTTCCACCATTAAATCCGCGTTCTCGAACCCCATGAAAACACAATTAATATATACAATCCCAGAAGGCTATAATTCGTACTGCAAAAAGGAAACTGCAGTCTGCACCACGCAGCTTAACGATCCAGTGGAATTATACCCGTGCGGATTACCAAACCAAGACGTGTTTTCGTGATACGCCTTCTCAACTACACACAGTATCAATGAATCAATGAAGCACTTTTGTTGCCGTTGTCTCTAAGGTATGATGAGGCCACACAGAGAAGTCGCTCCCTTATTCCATTCGCTGGTGGTGGCTCGACACCCGCAACAATTATGTCCTTCACCTTATAGCTAGACAGAGGATTATAAGGGCTTGTCGAGGCTGGTATCAACAACAAACTCCTTTGACACTATGCAGACACAGTGCATTCACCTCGAACTGGAAACAATGTCCTCTGACATGGCGCTCCAATCTGGAAACGGGCTACCACGACGTTTCAACAACATATCTTTAAATCCATGACCTCTTCTCTACGCTCCTTCAACAACCACATAAAGCATAGCCAAATGTAGTGCTCACCACACTTTCGATGGACTAACAAAATAATCGAACTTCCACCTGAAGCTCTGATACCATGATAAAAACTAATATACTATTAATTAAATGGCTCTCCAGGTGAGTTACCTGGAGAGTCCCAAAGAACTCTACACACTATTTGACTATTAATTCAGAAGAACCTTGTAAATATAGTCTTGCACACTAACAAGGTGGTTTGAACCAGTCCCTAGATAGTAGGATCTCAGACCTCATCTTAGAGTCTCAATCCTATCCTTATCACAAAAAACAAAGAAGTCTAGCTTTCGACATTAACTCTAACACAGATCCACATGTTTCTGTCATTAATGGTTTTGGCTCTCTAATTTGAAACAATTTCAAAAATTAGATGATATTATGTTAATAATTTTTTGTGTAGGTGTATAATTTTTTCATATGATTCAATTGAAAAAATTCCAAAATTTTAGATATTTAAAGAAATTAAATAACAATTACATAAATTAAATAGTTTATAAATACTTAGGAATATAAAAATACTTATTCTATATTACATTTCACACATTCTACATATTAAAAAAATCATAAAAATTATATGAAATAAAATATTATTTTTATTAATAATAAAAAATAAATAAAATCACAAATAAAAAATCCTAAAATTTATATGAAATAAACCATTAATAAATAAATTCACAAATACATAATATAAAATTAAATTTTTTTGAAATATATTAAAAATTCGACAATGTAACTATTTAAAAATTATTGAATATTTTGCACAAAGAAACATATAACTTCACATCAAGGCAGAAATTTCTCAATGTATCATGTGAAAAAGAACAGGTTCATTCCAGAAACTTCGACTTTACTTGAAAGAAGCTACAACTTTCAAATTTTTTTTTTAACCATTAAGAATTTGAGGGATAAAAAAGAGCATCTTCGTGTTCAATTTCTCTTTTTAACCATTAAAGATAGAAAAAATGAAACTTTTTAACAGTTACGGGAAAATATGTTATGAGTAAAAACGGTGGAAGTGAAAAACAAAAAATAAAAGAAACAGGGTTTTAGTAAAGAGAAAATGCCAGAAACACTAGTCCGAAACAACGAATTTATTACAGGTTTTAGTGAAACGATGGAAACGTTATTTAGAAAGAACATCTTTATATCGATGATGATATTTCTATCAGAATTATGAGACAGGTTTTAGTAAAGGGAAATAGTAAAGGGGAAATCGTACACTCAGTAGTTAGAAAATCGAAGTTTATTTATCTTCCTACATTATGTTGAGGATCTCTTAACCGGGATTTTAGTTTGGTAATTCAAAATTTATTTTTGATTCAATTGGGTTTTTATCATAAATTATATGTATCCGTTATTTATGAGTGAATCATCAGTTATTTGATTAATCACTAGATGTGGTTCAAGTCCAAATTCCACCCTTTGACCTCTCACTAGTTCCTTCATCAATTGGAACTAGTTAAACTTCAAATAAACAAAGTTATTTAATTACAACTGAAAATAAACTCAACCAGGACTCCTATTTTGTCGGAGAAACTATACATGACTCAACTTAGACCCTCAACTCGAATTAGTTGAACCAACTAAGTCATCCCAACTTAGTTAACTCGTACAAGTTGTCTTGTGATGTGGAATTACAACTTTATTATAATTTAATACAAGGGGGAATTAAATTAGAATATTTTCTTGTTACCATTTTCAACACTCCCTCTCGAAAAGAAAGGGATTATTTGATACCCTGATCCTGCGTCTATGGAACTCAAATTTTCCTCTTTATAGTGTCTTCGTCAAGATGTTTGCATCTTGTTCCTCTATAGGAATGTACTCTAGTATCATGATCCACCTATGCACACAATCTTTGAGATGGTGGTACTGGATGTCGATATGCTTGGACCTATCATGAAAAAATCGATAAACTGAGATTTTGATGCAACTCTGGTTATCATAGTAAATCAATGTCAGATCCATCTATTGACCAAACAACCCAACAAGGATCTTCCTTATCCAGATAGCCTCACAAGCTTCTTGAGTAGAAACCATGTACTCTACTTCTGTTGAACTAAATGCAACTGATTTATGCTTCCTGTTGTACCAGGAAACTGTTGTTGACCAAATACTGAAGATTCCACCTGATATTCTCTACCTGTCGGATGGACTCCATACCCAATCTGTATATGTGAAGTCTTACAACTTCACTCCCTTTGTACGTATGTACCAAATACCAAACTGAGTGGTGCCTTTGAGGTATCTCAATACATATTTGGTTACCTTCCAATAGAGCTTGGTTAGCTTAACCATTGCTTGAATAAGCTGGCTAACTGCATAACACATGCTTGGTCATGTGTTCACCAAATACATAAGTGAACCCACAAGCTTCCTGTAAATGGTAGCTTATACTACTCCACCTTAAGCAGCATCTTCCTTCCTCTAATTCCCTGGTAGAGGAGTCTCCATGGGTTTACTTTTCTCTATGTGAAACTTCTTCAGTATCTCATTGACATACTTGCCCTGAGAGATAAACAATTCCCCATCTCTTTGCCAACTTTCCAAACCAAGGAAATAATGCAAGAGCCCCATGTCTTTCATCTTGAATTCTTTTTCCAAATCATCTTTGCAAAATTTTATCAGCTTCTCATCACTAGTTATAATTAAATCATCGACATATAATACTATATTCAATAATTTACCTTCAACTACAATATGGTAAAGGTTCACATCTATTTCACTTTGGTGAAGCCCAACCTGATAAAATAGATATCGATCCTAGTGTACCAAGCACACGGTGCTTGTTTCAGTCCATACAACACTCACTTGAGTCTGCGCACGTGCGACTCTATGTCAAAGGTCTCAAATCCTTTTGGCTTCTCTATGTACACCTTTTCCTCAATCAATACATTGAGGAAGTTTATATTTACATCCATCTAATGTATCTTCCATCCCATTTGCACTGAAAGTGATAGAATAGATCTAATTGAAGAGTACCTTGTTACTGTAGCAATGGTCTCCTCATAATCTATTCCCTCCACTTGAGAGAACTCGTTGGCCACAAATTTGGCCTTGTATTTCTCGACACTCCCATCTGCTGCTTGCTTCACCTTGTAGATCCACTTGGATCCTACAACTGACTTATCCTCTGGTCTTGGAAAAAATTCCCATGCAATGTTCCTGATAATGGATTCATACTCCTCTACCATGGCATCAACCCATATTGTTTTATGCACTCCTTCCTTTAATGAGGATGGCTCAGTCTCTACACTCTCGCTCATAAGAGCCGTGTAGCCAATGTACCGATATATGGACCTACTCTTCATGTGCTATGATGTGGGTGCTTCCACATTCTCTCTAGCATCATGCATTAACCTCTCAACCTATCTCGTGTGCTTCATTTCGTCTTCGGATGTCTCTGCATGAGTGGGTGTTTCCACTCTCTGCTCCTCTTCTTGAGGTTGCTCCACATCTTGAGGTTCTTATTTTGGAGCTAAGAGCTCCTCATATGCATGCATCTAAAGCTCCCTCTTAAGGGAAATTTTCATGGCCTTTCCTTCATCAAATTTCACATATCTACGAACCACTGTCATCTTGTGAGATGACAAGTACACTCGATAAATGGGAGGTGTATTAGTGTCCCCCACAAACATGCTCAACTCAACTGTTGGTTTTATCTGTTTCTGTGCATCCTTGTTAACATGACAGTAAACCAATGAACCAAAAATTATAAATTGCTCCACATATGAATTCTTATCAGAGAATGCTTCCTCTGGTGTACTCATTGTTAGAAAATTAAATATTACAGAGCAATGCAACACATAAAATATGCGGAAAATACAAGCACACAAAACACATAAAACCAGAGAGACACAGATATACGTGGTTCACCCAGTTTTGGCTACGTCACAGTTTCTATAGAATTCCTTTCTATTATCCAGCAAAAATGAAGAGACAAAACCTACAACAGATCCGCTGTAATATCCTCTGTTCTCTCTCACAGTCTCCCTATCTGTTTCCCGCTCAGAGAATACACATACATTACACAGTTGCAATACAATGCCCTCATAAAAGCGAGGGGTTGCCTTCTAGAGAAAAAAAAAACCCTAAGCTAAACATAACTTCTACCATCAGATCATCTGCCCAATGAACGACCAAAATTGACTAGAAATTACAATACTTTTAGAAGGCAATTTTACATCCATTTTTGGCTTCAGGGGCGCTGACCCTGAAATCCCCGCCGAGGGACCGCTGGCCCTCGGACCTCGCGGGAAGGACAAGTCCCCCCCCCGCGTGCAAGGGTGTACAATTTTCCTGGGGTATACATCCAGCTAAAACAAGGATCTCTGAATCAGGAAGAAAATCAGAATCCACACCCAACAATCTCCCAATTGGAGACTGATTGTAGAAACTCCATCGCTACTTCATTTACTGGAAAATGACTCCTATTGGACCTGGCTGTTCCTCATATTCATCATCATCCTTGAAGACCAATTGAAACTGAGCACATTTTTAATTTCTCCCTGGTTACAACTTTTGTTAGCATATCTGCAGGATTCTGGCTAGTGTGTATCTTTTCCAGCTTCAACTCTCCGTCTTCCAATACTAACCGTATGAAATGGTACTTGAGATGTATGTGTTTAGTCCTGGAATGAAATGTTGAGTTCTTTGCAAGATGAATGGCATTTTGACTATCACTGTATAATGTGTCCATATCATGCTTCTTACCCAATTCACCCATAAGCCTTTGTAACCAAATTATTTCTTTACTAGCATCTGTAGCAGCAACATACTCTGCTTCTGTTGTTGAAACTGAAACAACACTTTGGATTTTTGAAACCCAACTGACAGTTGTTCCACCTACAGTAAATACATATCCTGTAGTGCTCGTCCTGTTATCTCTGTCACTTGCCATATCTGCATCAACATATCCCTGTAGAGCAATGTTTGAACCACCAAAACATAATGCTTGATTTGTGGTACCTCTCAAATATCTGAAAATCCATTTTACTTCCATCCAATGTTCTTTTCCTGGATTATTCATGTACATGCTTACAGCTCCCACTGCATGTGCAATATCAGGCCTTGTGCAGACCATTGCATACATTAAGCTTCCAACTGCTGATGCATATGGAACTTTAGACATATAATCCATGTCTTCTTGGGTCTTTGGGCACATCTCCTTACTAAGTTTGAAATGGCTAGTAAAAGGTGTACTAACTGGTTTTGCATTCTGCATATTAAATCTTTTCAACACCTTTTCTATGTACTCATTCTGAGACAGTGTTAATTTGCGATTTTTCCTATCTCTAGTTATCCTCATACCAAGGATTTGTTTTGCAGCTCCCAAATCCTTCATTGCAAATAAATTTTCCAATTTTCTTTTGAGCACATTTATTTCCTGCATGTTAGATCCTGCAACAAGCATGTCATCTACATACAATAACAATATAATATAGCTGCCATCATTTTGTCTTTTTAGATAAACACAATGATCAGAGTGACATCTAGTATAACCTTGTTCAGACATAAACTTGTCAAATTTTAGATACCACTGCCTTGGAGCCTATTTTAAGCCATACAAGCTCTTCTTTAACCTGCACACCAATTTTTCTTTCCCTTTGACCTCATATCCTTCTGGTTGCTACATGTATATCTCTTCCTCCAAATCTCCATGGAGAAATGTTGTCTTTATATCTAACTGTTCAAGATTTAAATCTTCCACTACTACAAGACTTAAGATAGTTCTGATTGAAATCATCTTAACAACAGGAGAAAATATTTCATCAAAATCAATACCTTTCTTTTGTGCAAACCCCTTCACCACAAGTCTAGCTTTGTACCTCTGTTTTCCTCCATCTTCTTCCTTCAGCCTGTAAACCCATTTATTATGCAATGTAGTTTTACCTGCAGGCAACTTGACTAAGTCCCAAGTTTGGTTATGCATTAAGGAGTCCATCTCTTCATCCATGGCTAGCTCCCACTTCTTCCTGCTTTCAACCTGAATTGCTTCTTCATAACATTCGGGTTCACCAGAATCAGTCAACAATAAATAATATAATGAAGGAGAGTATCGTTCAGGGGGTCTACTTATCCTGGTAGATCTTCTAACACCACTTTCAAGTGTTTGAGGTGCCTGTTGCTGTTGTGGTGGTTGCTGCTGCTGTGGTTGTTGATTATTATTATTTTCAGGCACCTTTACTTTTTCAGTTATCTCATCAAGAACTGTGTATTCCTTGCTTTCTTTTTTCTGTTTCTTTTCCTGCAACTGATTCTTATACAAGACCTTTTCATTGAATATTACATCTCTGCTCCTAATGATTTTGTGATTTTCATAATCATATAAGCGATAACAAAAATCATTAGCACCATATCCAATAAAGGTACATTTCTTTGATTTTGCCTCAAGCTTTGTTCTATTTTCTTTATTAATATGGACAAAGGTCTCACAACCAAATGGCTTTAAAAAAGAGTAGTTTACCTTTTTACTTGTCCATGCTTCCTCTGGAATACCACCATCCAAAGAACTTGAAGGCCGTCTGTTTATTAGATAAACAACAGTATCTACAACATCTGCCCAAAATTATAAAGGCAGTCCTGCATGCAATCTCATGCACCTTGCACGCTCCATGATTGTTCTGTTCATCCTTTCTAACACACCATTTTCTTGTGGTGTTCTTGGAACTGTCTTCTCTCTACGAATTCCATGCTCTGAACAGTACCTATCAAACTCTTTGCTGCAATATTCACCTCCATTTTCTGATCTAAGACACTTTAACTTCTTTCCTGTCTCAATTTCAACCAAAACTTTCCATTTCTTGAAAGTATCAAATACATAATATTTATTTTGAATACAACAAATCCAAGTTTTTCTAGTTGCATCATCAATAAATGTAACATAATAGCGAGAGCCACCGAGAGATGATACCTGAGCAGGTCTCCATACATCTGTATGCACAAGCTCCAATTTTTCACTATTCTTTTCTTTCCCAACTCTGAGAAATCTGACTCTCTTTTGTTTTCCATAAATGCAATTCTCACAGAAATCCAAATCAACATTCTTCAAACCTGGCAACAATTTTTTTGAGTGAAGAATCTTCATCCCCTTCTCACTCATATGTCTGAGCCTATGATGCCATAATGTTGCATCTGCTCCTTTGGAAGTTAAAGCATTAACAGAGTTAGAAATACCATTGCATAAATACAATGTACCAACCTTTTCTCCTTTTGCTATTACCAGGGCTCCTTTGGTGACCTTCCAAGATTTATCTGTGAAAGTTGTCACAAAACCTTCACCGCCTAACTGCCCTGTTGAAATCAGATTTTTCTTTAGATCTAGAACATGCCTTACCTCCTTTAGTAACCATTGGTTTCCATTATGTTGTTTTACAAGAACCTTACCCATTCCAACAATTTTACAGGGTTTATCATCACCCAAACGAACTTGTCCAAAATCTCCTTGAACATAGTCATGAAAATATTTCTTATCAGGGGTGGCATGGAATGGAGCCCCTGAATCTACAACCCAAGAATTAGTAACATTTTCGCAAGAAATAATCAAAGCATCTTGTAACACATCACCTGTCACATTTGCTTCATGATTATTTTCTTGCTGTGTGTCTCCTTCTTTTCCCTTCCGAGATCTACAGTCTTTCTTTAGGTGTCCTTTCTTTCTGCATTTCCAGCACACTATCCCCGATCTGGACTTGGATCTGCCTTTCCTTGATTTACTACGATATCCTGAGCTCTTTCCTCTTTCCATTATTCTTCCCCTATACTCTGCACTCAAAGCATTACCCGATGTCTCACTTTGAACTTTTAAATTAGCATTCATAGCTAAGGATATGCACTTTAGCATCATCAAGCACAAAAATACTAGATCCATAAACAGATTACTAATGGCCATAACTAAACCATTCTAGCTTTGGCAATGAGCACGAAGTAACGACTCTAACTTCATCCATCAAATTTACCTATAGAACTTAACTGACTGGTAACTGTATTAAAATCATTTAAATGGTCTGCAACAGATCCACCTTCCGACATCTTCATATTAAATAGTCGTTTCATAAGAAATACCTTGCTTGAGGTCGAGGGTTTTTCATATAGTTTCGCCAACGTCTGCATCAAACCCTCTGTTGTTGTTTCCTTTGAAATATTGAAGGCGACAGATGCCACAAGGCACAACCATACTGTTCTGAGTGCCTTTCTATAGAGAATGTTCCATTCCGCATCTGTCATGGCTGCCGGCTTCTTTGCTTTTCCGCTCAATGGTAGGTACAGATCTTTCTGATACAGATAATCTTCCATCTGCATCTTCCACAGCGGGAAGTTTTGGCCGTTAAATTTCTCGACCCTAAACTTAGCATCTTCCGCCATTGCTCCCACTCTAACCAGGAACCCTTCTTTCCTGCGAGTTTATCAGCCAAATATACCTTCAGCTCTGATACCAGTTGTTAGAAAATTAAATATTACAGAGCAATGCAACACATAAAATATCACAGCATCTAGCTTCAAAACACATAAAACCAGAGAGACACAGATATACATGGTTCACCCAGTTTGGGCTATGTCCACCTCGAACAGCCAGTCCTTCCTTTCTATTATCCAACAAAAATGAAGAGACAAAACCTACAGCAGATCCGTTGTAATATCCTCTGTTCTCTCTCACAGTTTCCCTATCTGTTTCCCGCTAAGAGAATACACATACATTACATAGCCGCAATACAATGCCCTCATAAAAGCGAGGGGTTGTCTTCTAGGGCAAAAAAAAAACCCTAAACTAAACATAACTTCTACCATCAGATCATCCACCTAATGAACGGCCCAGATTGAATAGAAATTACTATACTTTTACAAGGCAATTTTACATCCATTTTTGGCTTCAGGGGCGCTGCCCTCGAAACCCCCGCCGGGGAACCGCTAGCCCCCAGACCCCACGGGAAGGACAAGTCCCCCCCGCACCTGCGTGCAAGGGTGTACAATTTTCTTGGGGTATACATCCAGCTAAAACTAGGATCTCTGAATCAGGAAGAAAATCAGGCTCCACACCCAACATTCATCCCGAGAATACGATGAGGACTCTTGTTCTGCACATACACAGTTGTGTTGCATGCTTCTGCCCACAAGTGCAACGGTAGGCCCTGATCATGTAACATCACTTGTGCAACTCCCACAATGCTTCTATTCTTTCTTTTTGCAACACCATTCCTTATGGGTTAAAAGGTGATGTCAACTCTCGTCGAATTCCTTGTGATGCAAAAATTTCTTGAATTCATTCAACACATATTTTCCACCATTGTCGCTCCTGAGATCCTTCACTTTCCTTCTTGTGTATTTTTGAACAAGTGCTTTGAATTCACAAAATTTTGAGAACGTCTAGTCCTTCTCTGCATGAATAGTATCCAACACTTGCATGAAATATCATCTACAAAAATCACATAATACCTGTGTTTGGACATGGACACTACATGGCATAATGTCTCAGCTCGTGACAATGAAAACATTTAATCTTCGTCAAGTCATTCTTCTTTCCTGCCTGATTAGAATCTGATTTGGAATGGGATGACTTCCCTTTCCATTTCTTTTCCTTTCTAGCCAAGGCACGGTTCTCCTTGTCTTTATTCTATGACGAAGATCCATCTCTAGTGTTATGCGGAATCTATTCTTGAACCAAGTTGGACCATAATTGCTCCCACTCTGGTAACTTCTCCCCCCCATTTACCGAATCCTGGTAGTTGTGCAGTTCTTATGAAGGCCTAGAAGTTGTAGGCTCACCAGATCATCCTCGACCACTGTAACACCAACACTTCCAAGCTCATCCTGACAGTGGGTGAACTTGGTCAAGTACTATGGTATTGTGTCACCCTTCTCCATCTTGATTTTTCTGAATTTGTCGTTCAATGCCAACTTCTCGTGGTCGCTAATGTTTTGAAACAACTATGTTAAGGTCTTCCACATAGCACATGGAATTTCCTTTCCTTGGTGGTTCGAGACAATATGATCTTGAACACCTTCTAATAGAATCCTTCCTGCCTTTTCTACATTCTTCTTCCAGGCCACCAGATCTTGAGCATCTGCTGTAGGAGGCTTAGGAATATCACTCTCTATGAACTCCTTCATCTTGTTGTCTTCCAACATTGCTTCCATCCTGTCCTTCCAAGATATGTAATTCGAACTACCTTCAAGGGCATATTCAAGTCTTAATCCAGAGAAAGACATCTTGATCCTGCCTCTAGTCCTAAAAATTAAACATGAAATTTGATTCACTTGCATAGAAAAAATGTGTATTCTTCTCTTCTACAGTGATTCCTACTCTAATACCATGTAGAAAATCCATGTGGATTCAAACTGATAATTGTAATGTGCTAAAACAATATACTTGAATATACTCTACCAGTTGCAAAAACAAATTACGATCATGAAATCACAAAACATGAAAGAGAAAGAATTTCACTCACACGATACACAAATATTTCCTGGGGAAAGCCACACCTAAAAAACCCCGATATCTGTATATTTCATAATTCAGAAAATGTGAGAATATTGCAATGCTTTTCTGCAACCAGAGAAACCTCTACACTATCTTTATCTGTTTCTCTGATTCCTAGAAAAGCTTGGTTCAATACTTAACCAATTTTCTTCCCTCCATGATCCCTATTTCCTTGCATTGTTTCCTTGGGTAATTAGGCCCTATTAATTAGGGAAATTTTCAATCCATATTACACAATCCATTAGGGGTATTCCTCTGACTTCATGCACTGCCTGTACAATTGGATGATTATACAACTGATAGTATACTACACTTGAACCCCAATCTCAACTGGGTATTTCTCAAAACTGACATGCATGAGTTATTTATGAGTGAATCATCAGTTATGTAATTGATCACTAGATGTGGTTCAAGTCCAAGTTCCACTCTTTGACCTCTCACTAGTTCCTCCATCAATTAGAACCAATTAAACTGACGTTAACTCAGATAAACTGAGTTAATTAATTACAACTCAAAATAAACTCAACCAGGGCTCCTATTTTGTCGGAGACACTCTACATGACTCAAGTTAGACTCTCAACACTAATTAACTGAACCAACTAAGTCATCATAACTTAGTTAACTCGTACAAGTTGTCTTGTGATGTGGAATTACAATTTACTTCTAATTTAATTCAAGGGGAAATTAAATTAAAATAATTTCGTGTTGTTATTTTCAATGGAACCAGGGAAACAAGGAGCCCATCCAAGTAGAAGTTATTGAATCAATCACTCATGGTGTGATTTTGTTAGTTTTTATGCATCATTTTTGTATGCATTAGTTTATTACATGCCCTCTAGACTGTTGGCAGTTTAATTGTCGAATTAAACCTTTCAATATTAATTATCAAACCGGGAGTCTTAAACGCGAGTTGTACTACGTATTGCTCAACTTAATGGTCAGAGTATATATATATATATATATATATATATATACATATATATATATATATATATATATATATATATATATACATATATGTATACATATATATATATATATATATTCCTTTGTAATGATAAACTAAGTACTAGAATGAAACACATATTTGCTAGCAAATAAACAATCTTGAGAAGGGGACCTACTTAACCAATTTTATCAAGCAATCATATTCACGGTTCCTGCAATCCTATAGTTAAATTCAATCTTTTGAAATAGAAAGAAATCTCATTAGTTGACGAGCCAAAATCATTAATCAAATTCAATTTCTAAAAGTAATTTAATATTCCTATTTAGTCAATTGATTCAGTGCTTAAGAATAATTGGTACTTTAAACTATATCTAGCATTCACTGCAAACTCCATACCGCAATTAAACTACAAGGGAATACAAAGAAATCCTAAATCATATAACATTACCGCACTGTAGCTGGATAACCTCAGAATTCTACTTTTAAAATCTCCTATGATATCTTGAAAACCTTAATCTATCTTCTCCTTTCACTAACTCAAAAAAAACACTTGAAACTAAAACTTGAGATAAGAAAAAAGGACACACATTATTCTAATGATAACTTCACACTTTAGACTAACTAGAACTACTCTTGATAACAAATTTAAGATTCAAATTAAAAAAGGATAGTTTCAACTATTGCTAGAAGAAAACCGCTTACCTTCATGTAAAATAACACTTAAAAGATCCTATTAAAAATTGCATTGTGAATAATCTATGAGAAATCTTCAATTAAAAGATTTTAATCTAGATGAAATAAATTATTCAGAAACAAGATTACTCTTCAAAATCATGTAACTCCATAATGAAAACTAAATCAAAATCATGTAACTCAATAATGAAAACTAAATCACACTGCATTAAACTTGATATCTCTACTTGCACAATCAAATCTGCACTCAAAATTGCTCTTATAAAGAAATGATTATACTATGAAAAATAAGAGAAATTATAATTAAAAGAAATCTAATTATTAAGCGAAGTCCTGGGATGCATAAACAAATAAATGAGCATTAAATCCTGCAAACGTTCAAATAAATTACGTAATGAAAAACTTGAATCAATATTCTAAATGGGCAGTGTTAACATATTCAAATTCAAAGCATTAAAATCTGTTCTAATTCAATACTCAAACTCAGAATTTGTTGTATTCCTATATCGTGAATGCTTCCATTACATTTGATTTTAACAAGAGGAATATAGTATAACTCTATATTACAACCCAAGCACAGATTATGTAATGAATCTGAGTTTACAATAATTCTTTAGTTCATTGATTTGCGCAATACAACGATGATTGAAATGCTTTGAAATTGGACCATACCTACCATAAATTCACATAGAAACGAGAAAATTTTAAATCACACACATATAATTATCCTACGTTATTGATCAAGCTTAGCTCCAGAGGTGGTGGGCCCTCCCACGCCTGGAGTAAGATGACTTATGGTAATGGAGGAAAGCTTTAAAACATCCAAGGCACAATTAACCATGGCACAAATGCTTCTGCTCACGAATTGAAGGTGATGATGTATATTTAGGACAACATCTGGAAATCGATTTACACCAATCACAGGAAACAACAATTCTACTTCTTTACACAACAATCCCCATCTCTATTACCCTCCTGCAAATTCGATACTGGTTCTACATCTCTGAAATTGGCTGCATTAGTGTGCAACCCTCTGCATTATAGCAATGGCACTGGGATCTAATTAAATGGATAGATAGTTACACAAAACATAAATTTAGGATTCAGGTTAATAAAATCAAAACAACGAGATTTGATTTCCAATTCAGGTTTGAGCTAGTGCAATCTTTCTCCTGGAAGAATGTGATCCTCACAAACTACTGGCTAAGGCATCGCACAACTGGAATAGGTGCCTTAATGCACAACGCGATGAGGTGTTGACCCTTTCAATGCTAGGCATTGAACATCGTGGAGCTTGTGATTCTAATATCAATCTTCCCATGCAGATGAGAAGAAAAACCAAGAGTACAGGTGGATTGTGTCTCAGATGGAGAGTTTGGTTGCATATTGTCTGTAAATAAAGATTGTTGAATTGATTTTTAGGTTGTGTTGAAGGTGGTTTGATTTGATGTGCAGAACCTTGGCTGATGTCCATTGAAACAGATGCGATGGAGCCAAATTGTTTACTGCTACCAGCCGCAGCTTTTTTAATTTACAATATTTTCTTTGCCTCAACTTTGTGTTGTGTTGCCACTCTCCCCCTTCCAGCTACATTTATTTCATTCATTACCTTCTTCACAGTTTGAGCGGGTACTACATCAATGATGAGAGTTTTCACTATCTGAAATCCATAGTTTGGCATAGCCTTTTCAACTTCCACTTCAACTTCTTTAGCAATGTCATTCTTTTGCTCAAAAAATTCATCCAAGTTCATCTTCAGGACGCTTACTCGAATGACATCAAAGACATAAGCTTCGATCTGCTCCACTGTATTGCTAAGCTTATAAAAAGTATCCAATACTTTCTCTAAAAGGGCATGGTATTGCACATATGAAATTACAGTCACGAATACATTATCCTTTGACTTCAACTCACATCGCACATCCAGCTTCTATACTCGTAAGGAAATATGACCTCCAATTTGACTCCTAAAAAACCATGGTAGACAGTGGCATCCTGGCTCAAGAACTTTATCAAAGCGTCCAAATCTCTCCTCCATGGCCACTATTGACTGTTTCACTTTTATACAACATAATAATTGTCCCATTTTCTTTATTACTATACCTATTTGTTGTAATACACCTAGAAAGTTGATTGAAGTTGTTGGTAATCGGTTGCATTTCAAGAAGGTCGGTTAATTATCTTTTATTGGTGTTGCTGATGCTAGAAATATCATCTTGAAACTAGGCAAAGGGTTCAGAACATGGCTCTCAATCTTTGTCATAGAGTCCAAGATGTTGCTTCTTGCATGGGGTGAATCCGTACATGAATATGTTTATGCCCCCGTACATGAATCTGTACTTAAATTCAGTTTTGCACTAGCCTTATTCACATGCCACCAAGAAGGCATTTGTTAATGAAACTATTACACAAACACCCTTCAAATCAATTAATAACAAGAATTTATAATTTAATTCTAAATGCCTATAATCATCAACTTAATAAGATAAAAATGATTAAAACACTAGGTACAATCACAAAATTATCTAATAAAAATCGTAAAAATATGGACAAAAAGGCATCTCAACATCCCCCCATGCTAAGCTTCTTGCACATCCTTGTGCAAGCCAAAACTATAAGATGATGAAATAAGGCAAGGAAAATGTCAGCAAAGATTTTAACAAGTAAGGATGAAGATGCCTGATATTGTAATGCATTCACTAGCCCGTGACATTGGTATTACTATTACATTACCAGCTAAAACCATGTAAAATGATAAAACAAGATCAGGTACTGAAAGTAGACATTATGGAAAAAAGAGTGTTGCACATACCTGTTGCCTTGTCCAAGATGGATTCACTGTTTTGTTTCTACCCAAAGTCTTATGATAAAAATCAAATTTTGTTGAAAAAGTGCAGTTTCAAAAAGAATAACACAAGATTCCTGCACCTACTACAAGAATCTTGTACCTAGGTCATGCAACACATATTTAGAGGTAACTACAATCAATACGCATTGTTGGCAAACAACACCTTGTGACTAGTCATCATTGAGTAATTCATCATTCTGAATACCATGACAATTAAAGTGAGTTATGATACCAATCATCAACCTATTTATTGAACACTCTAAATTTCGCTGTCATCCGAATTCAAAACTAAATTTCCTCTTAATCTAGTACAAAGTATTACCTTCACTAAGGGTACCACATCATTCAAAGATTATTGATTTTTTTTTTTGAAAGATAGAACTCAAAGCATCATGTTCAAATCGTCTTAAAACCATTGTCCAAGAAAACGGATGAGTCTTAGGGAAAGAGAAGGATAACCAAGAAAATCATAGTATGCAGTTAAATTTAATACCATAGACATGGCCCTATTGCCCGCAGGTGTCCATAACCGCGACAAGGATGTCTTTTAACCTTGCGAAATGTCTATGTCCCACTTACTAGATACAGACTCAGAGTTGGCTTATTTGAATCTTTAGATGAAGGCCACTGTCCCGGCTTGGTAACCAGCTGATGGCAGTGCCATTCACAAAAAGTAACTTGGATGAACAGGCCGGTTCATGATGAGACCTCCTGTCTTCCAACTTTTTTGCTGAAAGCCATTACTCTGGCTTGGCGAACAGTAGCAGTAATGTCATGCATGTTAGGTCTCATGATCGTGGTAGGTCGGCTAATCATGAGACCTCCTATCCTTCCCTAAATCTTTGTAAGCTCTTATTATGATTAACATTAAAGGTTACTTAATAAGTGGGGAGACAGATCTACTCCTTAAGAGTATAGGATGGAGTGAAAATTTTTGTTAATGACTAATCATTGTCGGATAATTCCTCTACCCTAAAGAATTATTAAAAAAAAATGTCCCAGATAATGACTGAAAGATTCTTTGAGTTAAGAATGATAGTGTTCTCCTGAATAGCTCATTATGATTTTTACAAGAGCGGTCCACCATAGGGGTTTCTCCAATAGTACCTTCTAAGGGAAACTGCAAATATATATCTGAGACAACAAATTATTAGAGTGATTAATCATGGTTACATTTGCAAAATCATGAGGTATTAGAGTGAATTGTACTGAACAAGATCTATCACAAATGTGTGTGTTAACAAGTAATGTGGATCAAAAGTAGTTTTAACAACCATGATTTAAAATTCAAAACCCTAATAGCATTATAACAGCTTTATTCATTTATTCTCCTACCCTATTTTACCCTAAGAGGCGAAAGAATCCTTTTTAAGTATAGGATTACTTCCAATGAAGCCATGTGCGTAACAAAATGCTGATTATACTCACACTTAGTTTTAAAGAATAGACTTCAAGACATACCAAAGCATGAGAAACCAGTTTCTTCAATTGATATGGTACTAAGATTTTCTGAATGCTGAGGAAATAAGATGTGTTAATGGCTGCTCGAAACTAGGATTCAATGGAATCCACATATTTAGTATTCTCCAACTGATGCAAATCTTCCACAGTTTGATAGTCACTCTCCTGGAGGCACAAAGAATCTGGTGAAAAAAAAAAGATAAATCCCTTAAGTTCAGGCTCAAATATTTGATTTTCAAATTGAGAAGAATGGTTGAGAGAGATTCTAGGGTTTTGAGTTTCAACAACATTTTTAGAATAAGTTCCAATGAAATATTGCTCCTTTGGTGGTCTTTGAATTACATCTTCCCAGGGTGAATGTTCTGTAATAATGGGGGAAGTTTCCAGATTCAATCCCTTTTCCAACATGGAAGGTGTAACATTGTGTTCAATAGGGGAATCAATGGGAAGAATAGGTGGTTCAAACTATTGTGCAACCTAATGGTTTAGATTAGGATTTAAGATGTTGTTTGGGCTAGGGTTTTGGTTAATGCTTGGACTAAGGTTTGGATTTGGATTAGGATTAGGCTTTGGACTAGGGTTAGGTTTTAAATTAGAATTAGGGTTAGGTATAGGGTGTGGGTTAGGGTTAGGTCTAGGGTATGGACTAGGGTATGAAATAGGGTTAGGGTAAGGTTGCACATGCGGCTGGGACCATGGAGGAGGATAACTTAATGGTGTATTGGAAAGAAGTTGTGGTTGTTGTTGGTGCTTATATGATTGAATTTGCATGGGAGATTTCCCTAGAGATAATGATCAAAATGATTCTTGAGGCCATGGAGATATCTGGCTCAAGGATGAGGGTCAAGGCGAGTGCCACTACGACCACGAAGTAGGATATTTAATTGGAGGAGGATTAAAAATTTTCCATGAAGCTGCACGATTATAATAATGTTGAGGAACCTGCTAAGGAAAATAAGCATTATTCCAAGTATCAAATGATAATGAGTTTTGATTTATACCTGGTAATTGATTTGATTCCTTACTTGATTCCCTGAGTTCCTTTCGTAATCATGGCAGTGATGGGAAATGTTTGGTTGTATGACCATCCTCGCAAATTTCACAAACTTTTATACCGCTAAGTGGACACTTTCCAAGGAAGTGTTTCTTTTGACAGTTGGCACAAAGGATGAGCAGTGGTTCTTCATCCTTCTCTCGTTCCTACAAATCATCCAATTTCGAAATCAAAGATTTAATAATATTAAATTTATGTTCAAGCAAAGTGTTAAATTCTGCACTTGTTAATTCCTCATTGGATGAGTTTTTTATCTATGTAGCAGCATCAAAAATCCTCATTAAATGATTCCTCAAAATACCATTTTCTTGTTCTCAGCAAACCAACTTGTATATTCTGTCACCATATGGATTAGTACACAAGGTTTCTTACAGCACCCCAAAAATGATATATAGTTAAAGATTGGATTCTGAAGATAAATGAATTTAAAAGCTATTGGTTGAAATAAAGCTCACTTGCATAAAAAAAAAAATTGCATAAAAGGAAGGGAACGACGTATTGGGGAAAATGTTGAATCAAAAAAATATTTAATCTACTGAAAGCAAAAAAATTTGGAAATTAAATGTCTCACGAAATATTTCAAACTATTCTAAGGCCTACTTCTACTTCTATGCATAAATAAAAGGAGAATAAAGTTCAAAAATATGCAACAACGGTCAGACTTTGGATCAACCCCACAAAAGTGGATGCATGGCTCTTCATTCACGTCTTACTGTACACTCTCCACCCTCTGATGTCCTACAATACCCTTGAAACTCTATAAGAAAATTTTTACTTGAACAAAAATAAAACTCCCCAGCAACAGCGCCAAAATGTTGGCCAACTTAATTTTTAGATTAAACATCTCAATATTAATTATCAATCCAGGAGTCTTAAACGCGAGTTGTACTATGTCTTGGCTCATCTGAATGGTCAGAGAATATATATATATATATATATATATATATATATATATATATATATATATTCCTTTTTAATGATAAACTAGGTACTAGAAAGAAACACACATTTGCTGGCAAATAAACAATCTTGAAAATGGGACCTACTTAACCAATTTTATCAAGTCATCATATTCATGCTTCCTGCAATCTTATAGTTAAATTCAATCTTTTGAAATAGAAAGAAATCTCACTAGTTGACGAGGCAAAATCAATAATCAAATTCAATTTCTAAAAGTAATTTAAGATTCCTATTTAGTCAATCAGTTATGTCCTTAAGAAGAATTGGTACTTTAAACTATATCTAGCATTCATTGCAAACTCCATACCAAAATTAAACTATAAGGGAATACAAAGAAATCCTCAATCATATAACATTATCACACTGTAGTTGGATAACCTCATAATTCTACTTTTTAAATCTCCTATGATATCTTGAAAACCTTAATCTATTTGCTCCTTTCACTAACTCGAAAATAACACTTGAAACTAAAACTTGAGATAAGCAAAAAGGACACACATTATTCTAATGGCAACTTCACACCTTATACTAACTAGAACTACTCTTGATAACAAAATCAAGATTCAAATTAACAAAGGACAATTCTGACTATTGCTAGAAGAAAACCACTTACCTTCATGTAAAATAACACTTAAAAGATCCTATTAAAAATCGCGTTGCGAATAATCTATGAGAAATCTTCAATTCAAATATCTTAATCTAGATGAAATGAATTACTCAGAAACAAGAGTACTCTTCAAATTATGAAACTCCATAATGAAAACTAAATCAAAATCATGTAACTCAATAATGAAAACTAAATCACGATGCATTAGACTTGATATCTCTACCTGCACAATCAAATCCTCACTCAAAATTGCTCTTATAAAGAAATTATTATAGTATGAAAAATAAGAGAAATTCTAATTAAAATAAATCTAATTATTAAGATAAGTCCCGAGATGCATAAACAAATCAAATGAGCATTAAATCCTGCAAACGTTCAAATAAATTACGTAATGCAAACCTTGAATCAATATTCTAAATGGGCAGTGTCAACATATTCAAATTAAAAGCATTAAAATCTGTTCTAATTCCATACTCAAACTCAGAAATCGTTGTATTCCTGTATCGTGAATGCTCCCATTACATTTGATTTTAACAAGAGGAATAGAGTATAACTCTATATTACAACCCAAGCACAGATTATGTAGTGAATCTGAGTTTACAATAATTATTTAGTTCATTGATTTGTGCAATACAACGATGACTAAAATTCTTTGAAATTGGAACATACCTACCATAAATTCACATAGAAACAAGAAACTTTGAAACCACACACATCTAATTATCCAACGTTATTGATCAAGCTTAGCTCCAGAGGTGGTGGGCCCTCCCACGCCAGGAGTAAGCCGACTTACCGCAATGGAGTAAAGCTTTAAAACATCCAAGATAGGATTGCACATTTAATCATGACACAAATGATTATGCTCACGAATTGAAGGTGATTATGTATATTTAAGACAACATTTGGAAATCGATTTACACCAATAACAGGAAACAACAATTCTACTTCTTTACACAGCAATCCCTATCTCTATTACCCTCCCGCAAATTTGATGTCGATTCTATATCTCCGAAATTGGCTCTCTTAGTGCGCAACCCTCTGATTTATAGTAGCAACGCTGCGATCTAATTAAATGGATAGATAGTTACAAAAAACATAAATTTAGGATTTAGGTTAATAAAATCAAAACAACAAGATTTGATTTCCAATTCAGGTTTGAGCTGGTGCGATCCGGCTTTTGGAAGAATGTGATCCCCACACATTGCTAGCAGAGGCATCACATAACTAAAATCGGTGCCTTAATGCACAACGTGATGAGGTGATGACCCTTTCAATGTTGGGCATTGAACATCGTGGAGCTTGTGATTATAATATTAATTGGCCCATGCAAATGAGAAGATAAACCAAGAGTAAAGGCAGATTGTGTCTGAGATAAAGAGTTTGGTTGCAGATTAGCTGTAAATAAAGATTTCCAAATTGATTTGCAGGTTGTGTTGGAGGTGGTTTGATTTGATGTGAAAAACCTTAGCTGATGTCCATTGGAACAGATGCCATGGTGTAATATCCCAAAAGGGATAATGCAGTAATATTGAAACATAATATAAGAACTGCAACTAAGTAAACAATAAATATAAATACAACATTAGAATATACAGAGAAGCTGGGACTTTATATTATATGGAAAGGATTCAGTTACAGAATGTACAAAATTTGAGGGAATCTAGCCAAGAGATGGCCTAGAATCACCTTGCAAGCATGCTACAACTAGCACTGCGTAACTGGTGAGCTTACATGCAATACTGCGCTTTCCCTTTTTCTGTTGATGTACATGAAGCTGATGCAAAAGGAAATGCAGATCTATGGAGCTCAGGAGCTCTGATGATTCCAAGATTCAAGGTCTGGCCAATGTGATGGGAACCCAAGATAACCCAGAAAGGATTTTCCAGATCTACAACTTTGGAAAATCACCCTCCTAGGGTTTGATTCTTTGAATGCTAGGTTATACAGATATGAAGCAATATTTGATCAAAATTATGGCTGCAATAAGTTATACAACCAGATCTAATCTTTGAGGGTTGATCCCTCCTTCAGATCTACATGCTGGGAGCTTGAGATCTTTCCTCCTCTTCTTCCTCCTTCAACTTGCAGCAACTGAATATGTAGCTACTATAGAAACTATGCTGTACAAGAGGGAGAGGATCTATGTCTGCTGAAAAATGCTGCAATAAACTCCAGGATGATGGAAAGGTGAGGGGATGGTCCCACACAGGATTACTAGCTGAAATACTAGTAACTTCCTTCCTCCTTTGGATTTGCAATGATGGACTGCGTAATCCTTGATGGGACTACTGCTGATAGGAGGTCAATAAATTTTGGCCTGATTCCATATCTAAATTGAAGCCCTGGGAATGCTTCTCTTCAAGCCCAAGGTGATGGGAATAGTCCTACACCGGTTCTCCAACTAAAATACTGAAGACAACCTCCACCTCCCAAAATGATCTTCAGAAATTGCGTAATTCCTTAAGGTAGGTGTTCTGCAGAGAATGGAAATAATGTGTGGCACCAATGCCCGATGATGAATGAATTACAACCCTCTTTCAAGAGCTACTTAATGAAAGAGGTGGGATTCCCGACCAGGAACACCCAGTGCTAAACAACACTTGCAATCTTAGCTAAACAACCAAAGAAAGCATAGAATGTCAAATGGAAATTCCAGATCTAAACAAAACCTTACATGAATAATCAAAATCACGCCTCCATTGTTGCCTTCATCTCCTTTATGTAGTTTATGAGCCTTCCCGTGCCTTGGCCCACCTCTAAACTGTGCTGTGCATGTGGACACAATCCTCCATGTTTGACTGCGTTGTCTCTCCAAGTCCTCCATCATGCCTAGATGCAATGTGCACCCTCTCCATCATGTGTGCACTAATTGCACTACTTCTTTCATCACTTCATCATGAATTCTCTATGATCTTATATTAGATTCCTTCCATGATCTTAGTTAACTGCTTCAACCTCCATGATCTATCTCATTAATGAGACATGATCTCCACTCCATTCACATTAGTAATTTCTCCACTACCCCATTATGTAGATCTAGGATTAATCAATCCACATTCACACATAAAAAGTGGATATTTATTCATCTTGAAGATTATGGGTCCCTCCACCCTTTTATTTACTTAATTCATTAATAAAATTAAGAACTCTAATATTCCAAATATTATGTGAAAATTTTGAAATATTACAGTCTTCCCTGGAAAAATGTTGCTTGTCCTCAAGCAGCTGCAAAAGTGGATGCAAATCCATCGATTCCCCTCCAAATGGCATCCACATAAGGAAGGCCTCCTCCATTTGCTGCAATGTGTTATGCATGTTTGGTTCCAAAGTTGTCTCTCAAGAATGCATAGAATGACCTCCAACTGTATAGTTACATGCCCTCCTTCCCCCATGAAGTACCAAGTGACAACCATATGATGTCCAACATCATCTTCAATACATGAGATACATAAAATAAAGTGGTTCTTCCCACAAAGGAAAAGTCCCATCTCATAAAGCATTTCTTCATCCCATGTTTCATGAAGTAAATTGAGCATTGACATGCCCTCATATTTAGCCCTGTTGGCCTTGTTGGTTTCAAGCATCATTCCAACATTATGCAATAGAAGAAATAGAGATATATTGGTCGACAAAGGTGTCAAACCATATTTTCCCAACAGTAACCACGATAGTAAGGCCCTTTGCTGCCATCCTCCATCCCCCTCATGCAAGATGGATAAGCCAAACTCTCCCAAAAGCAACAAGAGATCTTGTTGCCTTCTCCCCTCCTCATGTGCATCATGGAGTAAAGACATACTGATAGACATATGGAATGTCACATCAGCCCAATACAAGTAAGCACCATAAATACACATCATGAGATCATCATGCCAAGTTTTACAAAATACAAAACACATAGACATTGGAAATGTCATGTGATGGCCAATCTATCTCATGGAAAACCCAAGTGAACATGCCTTTATTTGCTGTATTCTATCATTGATACACAACGCATGAATCAGAAAAATATGAGCTATTGGGTGGTAACCATGCTTACCCAAGAGCAGCCAGTGCAGCCATGCCTGCTTCTTCATTACATGAGTGTTTTTCAAGGCATGGATCAAATAAATATGAGCCTTTGGGTAGTAACCAAACTCACCCAAGAGCAACCAACGTAACCAAGATTCTTGTTGGCCCATGTCATACATCTGCAAGTGGTCATACAACCACCTGCTTATCATCCTCACCCACTCATCCCCATGTGGATGATGAATGATGTTTTGCATAAACATGGTATCCTCCCTTTATAGAATGCCATCCTTCCCAAATTGATGAAGAAATTTTCACTCCATGAAATGTTGAAGTGCACCTCCAATGAGATCTCTTAATGAGACCTTCTTCTCATCAATGGTCGTCCAAAACCAATGAGGTTATGGATTTGTTGCAGGTAGAAGTTTCTCTTTGAGCTATGAGATGCTCATTGAGAAAATGTCATCTAGAAAGGAGAAAATATTCCTCATCTCAATATTTCTACCATCTATCATCTTAACCTCCATTGCTTCATGAGTGAATCTACCTTCAGAATTCTCCAAGAATAATGGGGCTCCTTCATTATCACTACTACTAAGTGACAACGTTGTAGATCTGCATGGTAATACATATGTTGTCTCAAAGCAAGGCACAATGCTGATCTCATAACCAATCATTGTACATAGGATCATGCTCATCCCTTTTTCTGAAACTCTACACTTCAACTCAAAGGGTTGAATGTAGTTCATCAATGACAAGTTGGGATAGCTTTCCATCTCCTCCTTGATTAGATCAAGGGTCCTCTGCGTTGTGATAGGTTGCTGCTTCAAATCAACATTTTGTTCTAACCCTTGGTTATGCATTGGCCCTGATGGCATGTCCTCATAAGTTTCAATAAGATCTACTGATAGAATATGTGATGAATGTGTATGCATACCTTGGATCAGCTGATGTGTGGGAACCTCTTGCAAGAACACAAGAGTTCCTCCAACCGAAACAATGATGTCTCCAACTTTTGGTAAGAGTGATGGTTGCTTCTCTATCAATGTATCAGCGCTGGAATCTTCCTCCCATTCGTCATGCATATCCTGAATCATGCATGGGACTCTATGTGTCAAGAGCTCAAGACTATCTTGCAAAGTTGCAAGTGTCTCTTCTTCGGATGCAAGTACTTCTGCAACTGGTGGTGAATGTAGTGACTCCTTGTCCAGAGTGACAAGATTGACATCCTCCTTTGTTTCCTTAGGAAATGTCTCTTTGTGACACATCTTTGGTTTTCTCACATCAAAATTCTTCCTCAACTTGTGAAAGAGATCTAAATATTTAGTCACCTTTGCATGCTCCATGTGACCAAACCACCAATCATTGGCTTCACCTAAAAGATGAAGTGCTGAAATTTGGACAACCTCTCCTTCAACTACAAGATGTAGTCTGAAGAATGTATCTAACTCTTTCCTCCAAGCCTTAAAAGTGCTTGAGGAATATCCATCAAATGTAGGCAAATAAAATCTATTGTGCCTTTTTCTTCTATTGTGTCTATATCATCTTCTTTCTTCTTTGAGTTTGAAGAATTCTTGGAGAGTTAGACTCTCTTTGAATGCTCTATACTGTGCCTTGTACTCTTCAAGATATAAACTGAGAGTCTCATGAGTCTTAGGTTCTCTTCTTTCTTCATTTCTATCCCTTTCACCTTCTTCAAATAAATTAGACATAGTAGATCTATGCTTCTCCGATTTTCTTTTTTGCTGATAGGAAGATTTAGGACCTTCCTCGTCACATCTTCTTCTTGGATCCTCCTTCTGCCTTTCCCTCTTCATTTGATTGACCTCTTTGGATAGATCTTGCATGGATCTAGAGAGAGGAGTGGAAAAGCTACAATCCTCCTTCATGATAGATCTCATCTATCTGCTTCTTCTTTGGATGCAAAAGATGAAGTGTCCACAAGCTGAGCCAAAGATCATGCTCTGATACCACTGTAATATCCCAAAAGGGAGAAATCAGTAGTACTGAAACACAATATAAGAACTGCAACTAAGTAAAAACAAATCTAAAGACAACATCAGAAAATAAAAAGAAGCTGAGCCTTTTTATTATATGGAGAGGATTCAGTTACACAATGTACAAAATATGAGGGAATCTAGCCAAAGAGATGGCCTAGAATCACCCTGCAAACATGCTACAACTAGCATTGTGTAACTGGTGAGCTTACAGGAAGCAATACTACGTTGTCCCTTTTGTTGCTAATGTACATGAAGCTGTTGCAAAAGGAAATGCAGATATGTGGAGCTCAGGAGCTCTGATGATGCCAAGATTCAAGATCTGGCCAATGTGATGGGAACCCAAGATAACCCAGAAAGGATTTTCCAGATCTACAACTTTGGAAAATCACCCTCCTAGGGTTTGATTCTTTGACTCCTGGATTATACAGATCTGAAGCTAGATCTGATCCAAAGATGGCTGCAATATGTTATACAACCAGATCTAAGCTTTGAGGGATGATCCCTCCTTCAGATCTACAAGCTGGGAGCTTGAGATCTTGCCTCCTCTTCTTCTTCCTTTAAGTTGCAGCAACTGAATATGCAGCTGCTACATAAAATATGTTGTACAAGAGGGAGAGGCTCTATGCCTGCTGAAAAAAGCTGCAATAAACTCCAGGCTGATGGAAATGGTGATGGCAAGGTGAGGGGATGGTCCCTCGCAGGATTAATATATGAAATACTAGTAACTTCCTCCTTTGGATATGCAATGATGGACTATGCAATTCTTGATGGGAATACTGTTGATAGGAGGTCAATAAAGTTTGGTCTGATGACAGATCTGAAATGAATCCCTAGGAATGCTGCTCTTCAAGCCCAAGGTGATAGGAATAGTCCTACACTGGTTCTCCAGATAAAATATTGAAGACAACCTCCACCTCCCAAACTGATCTTCAGAAATTGCGTAATTCCTGAAGGTAGGTGTTCTGCGGAGAATGGGAATAATGCGTGGCACCAATTCCTAATGATGAATGAAGTAAAACCCTCTTTCAAGAGCTACTCAATGAAAGAGGTGGGATTCTCGACCAGGAACACCCAGTGCTAAACAACACTTGCAATCTTAGCTAAACAACCAAAGAAAGCATGGAATTTCAAATGACGATTCTAGATCTAAACAGACCCTTACATGAATAATCAAAAGCACGCCTCCATTGTTTCCTTCATCTCCTTTATGTAGTTTATGAGCCTTCCCATGCCTTGGCCCACCTCTAAACTGCGTTGTGCATGTGGACATAATCCTCCATGTTTGACTATGTTGTCTCTCCAATTCCTCCATCATATTTAGATGCAATGTGCACCCTCTCCATCATGTATGCATTAATTGTACTAATTCCTCTATCACTTCATCATGAATTCTCTATGATCTTATATTAGATGCCTTCCATGATCTCAGTTCACTGCTTCAACCTCCATGATCTATCTCATTAATGAGACATTATCTCCACTCCATTCACATTAGTAGTTGCTCCACTACCCCATTATGTAGATCTAGGCTTAATCAATCCACATTCACACATTAAAAGTGGATATTTATTCATCTTGAGGATTATGGGCCCCTCAACCCTTCATTTACTTAATTCATTAAGAAAATTAAGAACTCTAATATTCCAAATACTATGTGAAAATTTGGGAACATTACAGATGGAGCCAACTTGTTACTGCTACCAGCCTCTAATTTTTTAATTTGCAAGGTTTTCTCTGCCTCAGTTTTGTGTTGTGTTGCCACCCTCCCCCTTACAGCTGCATTTATTTCATTCATTTCCTTTTTCACAGTTTCAGCAGGTACAACATCAATGATGAGAGTTTGCACTATCTGAAATCCATAATTTGACATAGCCTTTTCAATTTCCACTTCAAATACTTTAGCAACGCCATTCTTTTGCTCAAAAACTTCATCCAAGTTCATCTTCGAGACGCTTGTCCAAATGACATCAAAGACATAAGCTTCGATATGCTCCATTGTATTGCTAAGCTTATAAAAAGTACCCGCTACTTTCTCTAAAAGGGCACGATATTGCACAGATGCAATTATAGTCACGAATACATTATCCTTTGACTTCGACTCACATCTCACATTCAACTTCTATACTCGTAAGGAAAGATGACCTCCAATTCGACTCCCAAAAAACCATGGTAGACAGTGGCATCCTGGCTCAAGAACTTTATCAAAGTGTCTAAATCTCTCCTCCATATCCACTGTTGATTGTTTCACTTTTATACAGCATAATATATGTCCCATTTTCTTTATTGTTGTACCTCTTTGTTGTAATACACCTGGAAAGCTTATTGAAGTTGTTGGTAATCGATTGCATTTCAAAAAGGCCGGTTAATTATCTTTTATTGGTGCTACTGATGCTAGAAATCTCATCTTGAAACTAGGCAAAGGGTTTAGAACATGGCTCTCAATATTTTTCATAGAGTCCAAGATGTTGCTTCTTGCATGGGGTGAATCCGTACATGAATATGTTTCTGCCCCCGTACATGAATCTGTACTTAAATGTAGTTTTGCACTAGACTTATTCACCTGCCACCAAGAAGGCATTTGTTAATGAAACTATTACACAAAACACCCTTCAAATTAATTAATAACAAGAATTTATAATTTAATTCTAAATGCCTCTAATCATCAACTTAATAAGATAAAAATGATTAAAACACTGGGTACAATCACAAAATTATCTGATAAAAATCGTAAAAATATGGACAAAAAGGTAGCTCAACCTTAGTCCATGTTTTTATACTTCTAAATATAGTTGACAAGGTTAGATTTTAGACTAAAGCTCTTTTGAAAAGTTTGAATTTCTATATTTTGGTGGGCACTATCCAATGGAAAATCATATCAATATTAAACCGTAACCATTTGCTAGTAGGAAATATGAATTTTAACTTAAAAAAAAAGGTTGTTATGTGTTAGATGAGGTTGTCGCTTCATTAATGTCATTTCCAAACATTTCCAAAGCGGCTGGTGGTTAAGGAGTTGCTCAGCGCTACCCATGACCAGGATAATAAATTGTGTAGATATGGAGTCGGTGTACATACTACAATGTATCCATTATCAAACTCTGAAATTTGAAGCCAGGTCCGAAAACCTAGAAATTGCAACTTGATTTTGGATTTACCACAAAAGAAGGACTAGAAATCCAGAGAGAACATGACAAGGGATAAGCCTCACTTCCTCTACAACATACAGGCTACACTGGATGGATAAGTTTTTCTCCCATGATGAGTTGTGTGTTAGATATCTAAACAAAGGGAGGTTGAAGTGGTTTTTGGTGATGTTACTAAGAGAGTTGCATGAGAGCACAACCAATAATTAGATATGGTTGTGCAAATTTTTAACTATTTTTAAGTTTGGAAGTGTCATATGAATTTGGGTTTGGATAACTTAGTCAATTAGAGGAAGGCATAAATATGATTTAGACATTTGTTTTTTTTTAATATTTTTAGATTGATTTTGTTATAAATTTAGTAAGATTGTTCTAAAATGATAAGTTTAAGTTTTTTAATCTGCAAAATTTAAATGATTTAAAAAGTTTTAGTCTTTTCATTATGGATATGTATATTTTTAATTTGATTTTTAATTTGATTCAAAATTTTATATAAAGTAAATAAAATTATAAATTTGATTTCTATAATTTAAATATTCTGAATACTTTTAAAAACTCTAAATTTATTTATACATTTTAAATAACTAAATTCAAATAAAAAAAAATTAATATATTAAGAATTTAACAAACACTACACTAAATGGAAAAACATGCTTTCACCCTCACCCTCACCGTTTTCTATGTTATATAGAACAGTTGGGTTCCCTTACCCTTTTTCCTTCCCAAAAGAATTTGAAAAAAATCGCAATAATTAGGGAAATAGAAATATTGGGAGATTGATTGATATGAGTTGGATTCTCCTTTCAACCAATCCAAGCCAAGCAATTGGACCTTACCCATTCGCCTTAATCATTACCATATCGAATATTATAACAGCGAAAACGAATATTATGACAGCCAAAACGTTCGCACTAATGATGCACCTTGATTCTGAGTATAAATTATTTCGTTAGAAGAATCAGCTTTAGTAATGATACAATTTTTTCTATCCATATATTAACCTAAAAGAAGTGAAATTTGAAATACTTAATCAATAACTTGGTAAATGACTTAAAATGATTTTGTTAGCTCACGGTTTACTTCGTCGGATTCTACGTGATCGAATCTTGTTAAGATAGTGTAAAAATTCAATACCTTCTCTCAAACTCAATCGAATCTGGCCAAGGATTTGGTATCTATCAAGTTGAGGTTTTTTATTACACTAAAAGTTGAGGATTTTTATTACACTAAAACAGGATTTTTATTACACTAAAACTCGCAATTATTAGTAAATTTCTAAATCATTATAATTACTTTTTTCAATAATCCAAAAATAATCCCATAATAATAATTAATGATCAATTGCCAAAATAAATATAAAAATCCAACACACTTTACAAAGAGATTAATTCATCATCCGAGTATCTCAATTTTAGTTTTTAACCAAATTTGTCACCCATTGTACTTGAACTTTGCCACGAATAACATTGACCCGTGACCCAACTGTCGTCCCTTGGATCTAGAATGCTCATTATCATTCTTGTGTGGGGATAGTCTCTTTAGAAAGTGTTGATAGTCCAAATCATTGCCCATGATGGTAGAAATGTAAAAATATTATTTGTTTAGTTTAAAAAAAGTAGTGTTTTGGTTAAGAATTTGGCAAAGATTTTATTAGAATCTTGTTTACAATTGTTAAACTTTAGTATTTTGAGTGCCTTAAGAGTTTTTGATAGTGCTGAATCCATTTCCACTATCAAAAATAGATTCCAAACACTCCAACTACCTGATTTTTTGAATTTTAGTTAACCGAATTGAGACAAAAAACTGCCATCCAGACTATTCCACTGCCTAAATAGACAACTTCATATTATTTTACCTATTACCAATATCTTCTCTCCATCTTTGAACATGAACTATCTTCTCTCAATCTTTGACCTGACCATGAAATAAGAGTGCACAATTTTCGGTCAATTTAAAGTAAGAAAACTCGTAAATAAAGCAAAGATGGTCATTACAAAAAGATTGAGTTCTTACTTAGTAAATTAATCATTAAATAAGAATGAATAAGTTATAAGGTAAAAACTGTTATGTAAAATTTGATGTTATGTTTTATTTTTTAAATATAATTTAATTTTACATAAAATTATTAAGTATGTTTATTGAGAATTTTCAAATAAATTTTATAAAAAATAAATAAAATTTATGATAATGTCCAAATTATATATTATTAAACAATAACATCGTTTAAAACTAACCTTACTTTTTATATAATTTTTATTAAATATCCTATGAGAAATCTTTAAAAATTTCAATATAAGAATGCGAAATAAACCCTACTTAACCCTGAAAATTTGTAAAAAATTAAAGGAAAAGCTACAGTGCACTTGATACTGATATTGTTTAAAATTAAGGAAAACATAGTTAAAGTTGGGCTATATTAAATCCTAGTAAGGTACATGGTAAACAGAAGGTAAAAGAAAGCAGTTTCAAATCATTATTTGGCATCAAAGTTAACTATAAGACATATTCACTCTAGTTATGTTTTTGCTCTATGTTATAAGTGTTTTTTTAAATGATCTATTTTGTATTTAATATATAAATATTATATTATGTTTTTCTCTATGTTTATGTTATAAAGGTTTTTTTATTTTTTTTTATTTTAAAGATATATTTTAGATTTAATATATAAATATTATATTGTAAATTTTTTAATGTGACTATGTATATAAAATTATGATTTAAATTTAATCATGATAAGATATTTTTAAAAATTTATAATATATTTTTAGGAATAATATAAAATATTATATTGTAATTTTTAAATTTGAATATGTATATGAAATTATGATTTAAATTTAATTATGATAAAAGATTTATATAAATAGTTGGTTTATTTTTGTAATACCCAGATTTAATTTCTTTTTAATTTTTCATATTAGACATTTGATTTTTTAAATAAAAACATGATTAACTAATCAAATTATGAACAAGATTTATTTTGTTTTTAATAAAAGATTAATTTATGGTGTGTTTCCATAAAGTGATGGTAAAAGTTTTCAAAGATTCCATAGTAGTTAGATTAAAGAAATTATTAACACTTACCTTTTCTATGGGGATAAAATGAAAATCATAGAGAGAAAAAGGGGTTTTGTACAAGGAAAAAGAAACAGCTAGATGCTCTAGGGTGAGAGTGTCCAGAGCTGGAATGAACCAGTGGAACTCTGCAACCTGAAATGGAGAAGTGACTGGACAGAGGTCTTGAGGTCTACCTCTAGAAGAACTGTTATTCAATCCTACTCTGGTGAGGAGCACGGGGTGAGTTGAGGACGTAATTGCCTCTCTCACAGTTGGGAGGATACCATCAGCTGTACTTATTTGAGATAAGTAATATAAATCCTAGATATGGTAGGAAGGAAAGGTCTTTGTTATGCAGCATATAAGAATGTTAATATTTTTATTAAGAATGTCAAACTTTTTATACAGTCTCTATGTACTGTGAAAATTGAAATTACAGTCAACTAGTATTTAAATCTTTCTACAGGAATGAATGGTCAGACTATCTATGACATAGTTAATTGCTCAGTTTAGGTAGCTGTATAATTTGATAATACATTTATGATGTATATAAAGTTAAGGAAAGAAAGATTATTTTATGCATAGAGAAACTCAATATAATGCAATAATTAACACCTTGAAGAGTACAAGAAAAATAGTTTGGACACTGTAGCAAAACTAATAAATGGATTGGGATAGTTAGCCCATCAATGGAGGAATTCCCTAGACAGGACAGTTTGTCTTGCGAAATCTAGGACAAAACTATTCACGGACTAAGGGTTTGAGAAAATCAAAACCCCTTTAAAATAGTTTGGACAGTGTAGCAAAACTAATAAATGGACTGGGACAGTTAGTCCATCCCTGGAGGAATTCCCTAGACAGAACAGATTGTCTTGCGAAAGCTAGGACAAAACTATTCACGGACTAAGGGTTTGAGAAAAACAAAGAGGAAAACAAAATTGAATAAATTCTGAAATTATAAAGCTATATATCTTGTGTAATTGTAATATTCCCAAAAATTTAGCCCTCAAGCTAAATGGAATATTATAGTTGTTTTATCACTAGGTAGGTGAATAAGTGGGTGAGAAGGCCCATAAGTCTCTTGAGCAGCAATAAAAACACTTCAAGTGTGAAAGGAGATCTTTGTAGCATCTAAATAAAGCTCCTCCATGTGTGAACAAGGTTTGGATCATGTTGATTCAGTCAACTTTGACCAAGTCAACAGCGTTGTTGAGGAGGAGTGGAGATTAATTAGAGAATAACATAGTTTTGGAGGGAGGTGGACCTCATGAAGGAAGTGACCTAATTGAGTGGGGCCAAGGACATGCAAGCTCACATTCTACTTAAGAAAGGGGATGGCAGCCATTTGAGATCATGTTTGAGATTATCATTTTCGATATTGGTCTACTTAGACTATTGCTTCCTCTTGTTGTTTAGCAGGGTTGTTGTGCTATTTAGCACCAGGTGTTCCCGAGCAGGAATCCCACCTCTTCCCTTGAGAGGCCTCTTGGGAGAGTACTGCACTGTATTTCTCCACATCCAGGCTTGAGGCCAAGCATCAGTCTTCAGCTACAACGTTATTTCTGCAGAGAATAGTGCTGTGTTGCAGGGTTTTGCAGTGGAGGATTGATAACACCACTTCCGGGTCGGTTTCTCAGTAGAGGGAGCTTTCCTTCTCTTGAGAGATCAACTAGGAGGATTTCTGGGCTCATTTCACATCCTGGCATTTGGCCAAAGTATTCCTCATCACCTATAGCACAGTCCCTTGTAGGAACTGCGTCATTTTTCTTAAAGTTGCAGCAGCAGGGTTTAAGCCTTGTTTTTTAGCTAGTTTCCTAGGGAAAGGGACAACCCTTCTCTCGGAAAGCTAAAAGAAGGGATTCTCATCCCTCTATTGTATTATTCAGCCATGTATATGTAATGTTGTAGTAAGGTTGCGTTATTTTAGAGCTGAATATTCAGATCTGCTCTTTTGTACTTACTACTCAAGCTTTTAAGAAACCCTTGCTGATTTATCTTTATAATGTATCAAGGAGGCCGGATCTCTATTTTCTTAGCATATTGTTCAATAAAGTTCCAGATCTATGATTTTCTATCATAATGTTGTAGAAACCTTCACATAATAACGCTATCTTGTGCTTCAGAAATTCTGAATAGCTTAAGTCATGGGGTTTGGGTAATTTTAAGCCAATTTGAGGCCAGGAGATCTGTTTAGCTTAGTAGAAGGGATTTTTTTCTGATCCTCTTTTATATGTGAAGGCCCTAACACATATGCTGAGAGAACCAAGTGTTATTTCTTCCTGTTATAACGAAATTTTTTGGAAATAATGTTTTTATGGTCCATATTGTTGCTTTTCCCCACTTGGAGGCAACCTAATGGAACATAATTTTGTTGTTGTAATCATAATATGATGCCTATGTGTTCTATATACATTTTATGAGATAATTTGTCACTTCTACTCCAGTTTTGTGTTCATGTATTGCTGCATTCCCATTTTGGGATATTATAGTAATTAAAATTAGGTACAGGAAATATGGATACATTTAATAACAATACATTGCATGACTATTTTTGAAAGAACATAGGATATAAGAAGAAATAAGTTATTATTTTTAACATAAAACCCTCAAGAGGAGGTAAAACCCTATACCAAGGTAAATACATAGACAAATTGTACTTTTATATTACACAGAAAGAAACCGTGAGCACTTTGTCTAGAGGTACCAAATTCACAGAACTTGCAAAGAAAAATACGATATATTTAAGGAAATATAGAAGACATCAAACATAGACATGGTGTGATGATTAAAAATCAGGAGCATCCAATCTAACATATAGCAGCAAGGAACACCTAATCCAACTAAGGAAATTCATAGAGTCCGTGATAGAGTATTTAAGTTAAGCATAACTTATATATCATATATAACAACAGTGAAGGTATTCATATACATCCGCAGACCAACCGAAATATTGGAATCCAAAACCAGAACCATAGAAATATCTTAAAAATCCTTTTCGAAAAGGTAAAGGAGCAGAGTCTTGCGATTTGAAAGCATATTCGAACACAATGCTCAGACTTGAAGAAAACATAAATTAACCATTAAGTTACAGTAAACCCTTGAAGGGATGTAAACCATTTTTGGTGCATGGGAGCTCTAAAGCTCCCAAGAAAAATAGACAGAACCCAAATGTAAAACAGTTAAATAGAGGGCAGTCCTATTTCTTGGAAGAAAAACTGAGAAATATGGGAGGAGACACTCCTGGAGGTTCTCATAATATCTAGAAAAGGTGCGAAGAATCACAAACTGAATTTGATAACCTACTAAACCTAAAATCCCTGGTGAAGATAGGAGTTTCCGAGAGTACCTACATGATAAAGAGTAAAGATTAGAAAAATCATGAGTCTGTGTGAAGAATGAGCTATAACTTGCATTAAAAGAAATAGGGGGTTCACAATACAACAATGGAAGAAAAACATAATACCTTTAGTGCCATTAGAATGGTACCCGGAAACCTATAAAATAGGAAACAATAGCTAATGGATAGAATGATAAAACTTGCCCTTTTACCCAAAACAAATTTCCCAAAGGTGGAGGAAAGGGAAATTACCTATTTTTGGTCGTTGCCAGAGCTGGTAGCATTTTTCCTTGTTAGATATAAGACTTGTGACATGACAAAAGTCTAAGAGGACTGGTTACAAAACCTTGTGTTGGCAAACCCTACTGTGAAGCAACTCTGAAACGTATAACAAGGCTACAAGAAGACATAGTTTTGCTTGCCTGAGTTTTTTCTTGGCAAGCCATGACAAACCAGTGAAAACACTGCATCTGAAAATACCAAGTTCAAGAATAACAAAGATACCTGCACTCTAAGGCCGAGAACAAAAGGAGGAGGAGGCATTGTCCAAAACATAAATCTTGCACAGCTCGGGTTGCCTCAGAGCGACAACGAATCTGACGAATGGCTAGGGTTTTGGGGGTAGAGTATTACCCTAATCGTCCCGCTGAACATCATGGCCGTGGATTACAAAGACAACATCAACGACGTAGATTCAACCAAGTGTCACGCCAAATAAACGATAGTAATAATCGATACTACGGAGGATCCGAGATTAAGATTATAACTTGTGCAAATAATGACCAAGGTACTATTGAAATACATAGATTAATAACCCAATTTTCAAACATAAACTTCCACTCCAATAAATATATATATTATTATTCTAAAATTAGACTATATTGTTTAATCAATGTCAATGGTCATGGAATCCCAATTTAGTAAGTTTGTTAATTGATAACATGGTGATAGTCATATACAAATGGTAACACTATTTACTTGATTAAAAGATTAAAGTTTGGAATATAGATAGAAGTAATATATATATATATATATATATATATATATATATATATATATATATTCTTTTTAAAGTAAATATTATACATAGTGAGATGTTACAGTTTTAATATATTAAATCTGGTTTCTTTTATAATTTATAATATATGTTTTAATATTTTAAATTATTTATTTTTAAATTATTTAAATTATTATAAATATTACTCTACATAGATTTTCGATTTTAATTTATTTTTTCTGAGATTGTACATAGGTGAATTGTACATATGTGAATTTAAAAGTTAAAAAAAATCTAAATTTCATAATTAAATATAATTATTTCCTTATGGAAATTTCATTGTGAAAAGAGTAAATTAGACATAGATACGGTACCTCGGGAAAACTCGCACAGTGATAATATTTCCAGTGTAAATTCCAAATTTGGAAAAACAAAAATTGTTTCACTGATTCCAACTTGATCTGCCGTGTATATATGTGAATCTCTCATTCGACTATGTTTGTGAGCAAGTCACCATAGACAGACATGGTTTGGAAGAACTATTATTTTGTTTTGACTTGTAATTAGTTAAAATATATTTCAATTAATTTTATATAAATTAAAATCTGGCGAACGCTAGGCCCCTCATTTCCGAAAGGGGTTATACACTCACCGATGACACAAATTTCTCAAATAATAAATAATTGAATTGAATTCGCAAGGTAGAATTTCAGCAGGAGGGAAGATAGATTAGAAAATCCCCAAATCCCAGTCTTCCGACTGCTGGAAGAGAATCCCAAAATCCTCCATGAACACATCCAACGGAGGAATATCCTCTACCTTTAGCAACTCGCCACTGTCTGTACGGTCAAGTGGAACGGAATCCCCAAATGTCGTACTCGGCTCCGAAATAAACTGTTGACCGTCAATGTCACATTCCAATTCCAAACTGGATGATGATGATGATACCGCGCCGTTTTCTGAAGGAAGCTGAAATTCCCCTGCAGCGAACTTGGCCGCAGCGGCTTGAATTTGCGGCGGCGATTGAAACGATGCCCAAGAAATTTTGGGCGGTGAGTGGGGAAAATTGAGCTTGGCCGTGGATCCTCTGAGGCAGTACACGGCAAAGTCATATGCCCGGGCAGCTTTTTCCGGGGTGTCGTAGGAGCCCAACCAAATCCTGCCACTGGAATTGGGAATTCGAATTTCCGACACCCATTTCCCCCATTTTCTCTGCCGGATTCCCTTGAATTGCCGCCGCGACTTCAGTGGGCAGCTTTTGGGACTGCTCTGGTTTTGTGAGGGTTTAGTCATTGCAAGATTTTGCAGGAGAGTCGCAGTGAGGACGCGCCGGTAAAGTTTGAAGTCTCTCAAGGGAGGAAGTAGTGTGATAGTGAGAGGATTTGAAGTGAGGAATCACAGAGCTAGATGGTGGTTGGTACTACAGTTGACCAAGTGAATGTCTGCGGGATGAGATTGTTTGCTGTAATTGCCAACAGATTTATAGAGCCGGAAAAACGTGTGCAGTACATGGAATCCTTTGCGGTGTGGTCTAAGAAATTTCGGCGCAGGTGATTTAGTATTATAAAGATGGAACAGATTTTCGTCGGTGTGAATGTGTCTTGGGCGAGTCTAGCCTAATGTGGAATATTCCAGAAACCCTCGGACATTCCAACCCGACGTTTCGTTGCGCCTGACTTTATACACCCGACGGCAACTCGATATAAGGTAATGATGTATTGTCCTCCATCAAATGGGGTCCACCAGACTAAACACTTTGCCGGTATCTGTCAACTCACCACTTTACAGTATCTCACCACTCGGACAACAGGGTATGACGTCATTTTACGGACATGTAGCTGTCCGATCCGCGTGGGTGATTAAATCTATGCTGTCCCCCACAATGACAAGTTTGTAATTTTTAAAATAGTCGGTCATTTCGGTCGGAAAATATTGGAGATTTGAATTTCATAATATTTTGACTAAAATTTGGTAGAAATTTGACAATTTTGTGGAGATTTAAAATTTTGGTTGTATTAGAAATTTTTTTATGGCGTTGAATCTATTTTTACCATAAAAAAAATTTAAGCACTTTTTTAATTAGATTAAAAAAAATAAAAATTAAATTCTGAAAAATAAAAATAATTTCCAAATAAAATTATAATCTTAATAAACAAAATATATTTAAAATTTATTAATGAAAAATTTAAATAATATAATTAAAAAAAACATTTTAATTTTTTTTAAATATTAAATTTCTAATTGCAAAATATTTTAAATAATAAAAAAATTTATAAATCCAACTCAAAATTACATGAGTAATTCTTAAAAAATCGAAATATCAATCGTTTTTTCGAAAATAGATTATTTTGATAACATTAAAATAACCAACACTTCAATTTTTAGTATTGAAGCTCTTCTTTTAGGTTTATGGTTGAAGCATGTTTTTAATATCAAAACCTAATTTTTTACTAATTCAATTAAATTTAGATTTATTTATTCACACATTAAGGTTTGGAATTATTTACTTATTTAACAATATAATTTGGATGGTGTACGAGAATTTGGTAAAAAAAATTCAAAAAATTAGTTAGTTAGAGTCTTTGAATATTTTTTATGGTGAAATGGATTCAACACCATCAAAAATCTCTAGGCACCCAAAATCCTAAAATTTGACACCCATAATCCACATTTTCAAAAATTTCTGCCAAAATTTTTCATAATCTTATCAAAATTTCTAAATTATTTTTTGGATTTTTAAACTACCAACTAAATTTTTCTCAAAATTTACTTTATTTCAATAATTTAATTAATTGAAAAATATTAAAAAATACTATCGTATTTAAAAATGTTTTGCATTTAAAATTATTTATTTACACATTTTCAAAAATTACCATTATTTTAATAACTTAATTAATTTAAAAACATTAAAAAATGCTACCATATTTCTATCCCAAAAAAGAAAGCCCATCAAAGTCAAATATTGATTTATCATGTGAATATAGCATAAAAGTTAGATACAAATTTACTATGTAAACACAACATCTATAGGAAGTTGTAAGTATGCACATTAACTTACATTCAAAATGGTATAAATGATCATAAGAAGTTGTAAGTATGTACATTACCTTACATTCAAAATGGAATAAATGATCTTGGAAATGAGTTTTTGTTGCCCCCAATCTTCCCTAGCTCGCGAAACTACCATTTCTATTAATGACACATGAACCATGGTTAACCCAACGAGGCTGCCTTATTCACACATTTTGGGATTCTTTTTCACTATTTATTTACAGTGTCATGTCTTTTTTCATTTAGCAGTGACTTATTTTATATATATAAACACGCGTATTAAATTATATTTATTCTTTATTAAGACGTTAATTAAAGTACCAACTTTTTAATGGTTATGACCTAAAAGTTAAATAAGATAACTTGGCTTTCAATTATAATTATGTATTTTTTAACACCCTAGTACAATGTTTTAAAGATACGTCTTTAATCATAGTTTATTTAAAACATAATTTATAATTTGGAAGGATTATGTTAATTATACAACTTGAGTCGGCCTAATGGTTAAGAGCATGTGTTTTCTACTAAGAGGTCACACATTCAAAACCAGAGGAGGGTAGAGTATGTATGCCTTCGTAGACTTAGCAGTCAAATCGTTGCAGGGAGGTGGGTCCCTTGTCCCACAAACAAGGGGGTCTCATACACTAATTTGGTGCTTGGCTTGGTCACGTCACACAAACAAGGGGGTCTCATACACTAATTTGGTGTCTTGCTTCGTCACGTCCCACAAACAAGGGGGTCTGATACACTAATTTGGTGTCTGGCTTGGCGGTGACCTTAAAACAAGATAATAATTGTTAGGATTTACCGGCAGAAATAATAAACATTTATTGAGAGAATATTACACATAAATAACCCAACAACAAACCATAAACATAAACACAATGTTTAACCGGGAAAACCCCAAATCCGGGGAAAAACCCAACCAATGAAATTTCATTAACCATTGGTCAAAAACCTGACCAATCTAGCCAAGTGAGCCTTCACCGCTCACCTCCAGGCCTGCATTACAATGAAGTATTCCCAGCCTTTTTTATAGGCTCCATTACATGCAATACCATGGGTCAAAACCATGGATGCACAAAACCATGTGCCCCAAAACCACCACTCTTTACCCTAGTCAACATTGACTCTATCCTGAGTCAAGTTTACCTAACAATTCCCCCCTTAAACTTGACTTGGGGATTATTGACTAAATCCAGCCAAACCTGCTAAATGAGACAACCCCGCTCACTCTAGCAACTCCCCCCTCAAATTTTTACCCAGGGTAATTGTTAACTTGACATCCCCCCTGTCACCTAGGTCTAACACAGACTTTACCAGTGATTACCCAGGGGTACGCATTCCATACCAGGTCTTACAGCAGTATGCCCATTTACATGTAATAAATTAACTTCATTATAATAATTTTTTTTTTTTTCATTGTTGTTGTTCTTTGTATGACCATTCTCTACATTCATACATGATTTCCTCTCCAAAGAGGACATCATAGTTGTACATCAATCTGCCAAATGACATCAATGTCCATATAAAAAGAATCCATCTACCGGATTACATGGGTCACCAACCTCTGTAACCGCCAGTCCTCTAGGAATTCCCTTCAGATACATGGTTCATCAATTTTTTAATTAATTCACCTGCAAATATCCTCTCAAGCTTCAATTGCATGGCTTTCTCACACTTCCCAACAGTAGGACACTCCGTAGAAATCCCATCTACTTCAAATCTATAAAGATTTTTTTGCATCTCCAGTTGTGGCTGCTCCACAACCTTCTGAGATTGCTTCTCACGCTGCATGTTGAGAGGCTCCCTCTCAACCACCAATTCACTAACCTATGCTTTGATCCTCAAAGCTTTGCATGCATCTTGTACCTCAGTGCATGTAGATTCTTGGCTCGCGCACATTGCAATTGTCCCATCGTCACAAAATTTTCTAACAAAAGAGCTGATTTTACATCAACGATATCTCCCTCATCTGAGCTCCGATTCGACCAATTTTTTTTTTTCAATTTGGGTTTTTTTTCGCAAGGAATGTAAATATAATATTTGTTTCTGAAAATATTTTACCAAAAATTTCAGATATTCTCTGCAAACTCGCGCACCCAAAAATTCCCGCTCACATTCTATGTAGAAAATCTATAACACGGCTCTGATACCAGTTGTTAGGATTTACCGGCTGAAATAATAAACATTTATTGAGAGAATATTACACATAAATAACCCAACAACAAACCATAAACATAAACACAATGTTTAACCGAGAAAACCCCAAATCCAGGGAAAAACCCAACCAATGAAATTTCATTAACCATTGGTCAAAAACCTGACCAATCCGGCCAAGTGAGCCTTCACCGCTCACCTCCAAGCCTGCATTACAATGAAGTATTCCCAGCCTTTTTTATAGGCTCCATTACATGCAATACCATGGATCAAAACCATGGATGCACAAAACCATGTGCCCCAAAACCACCACTCTTTACCCTAGTCAACATTGACTCTATCCTGAGTCAAGTTTACCTAACGAATTTACTGAGAGAAATAAACATAAACATAACCATGAAAGAACCCAGCAACAAATCACATCTCCATTCACAAGCCAATAAAACCCTTGGCAACAGAAAACGTTCATCTGAAGCCAAAACCTGAACCTGGCTCCGATACCAGTTGTAAGGATTCTGGACACCACATATCTCCACAATGGTATGATATTGTCCACTTTGGGCCTAAGCCCTCATGGCTTTGCTTATGGGCTTTACCCCAAAAGGCCTCATACCAATGGAGATATTTGTCCATCCTTATATACCCGTGATCCTCCCCACTTCTAGTCAATGTGGGACTTTGGTCGTATACCCAACAATAATAAATAACAATAACATATTAAATATTAGAAATCATTATTTAATATTAACTTATCACATTATGTATAATGCATATTTTGTCTATCAAGAAACACAAACTATATCACCTTATTAGTCTTTTTCATTACCAATTCAACTAGAAATTATGAATTGCAACTCTCACTAAAAAAATGGTCAATCTAGTGACAACAAACTATTACAAAAACTAAGTATGCAAGTCACTTTCTCTAACGATAGTTGTGTCACACCAAAGATAATGAACCATGGTGTGGCAATTGTGGCAATGACCTACTAATAAACTATTACAAAAAACAAAGTAAACAAACCATTTCCTCCAACCAGAGTTGTGTCACATTAAAAACAGTGAACCATGTTGTGGAAGTGTGGAAATGATCTACTAATGAACCATTATTTATTTTGTACTCCATGAATGGTATAGTTCAAGTGATTTATTAAAGCTCATAATTGATGCTTGTACTCCTAGATGGAGTCCCCCACCCTTTACTTGATTTCCTTCAATTTAACAAACTACTTTATTTTTAGGCTTCAAATTTTGAAACTTCACAAAATTGTGACAAAATTGATCCAACATCAAGACAAAATTAGTGGGAGTGCTCTACATACACTTCATGTACCATTGTAATACTCTTTTGTGGATATTGATCTGAAACTTCACAAATGGATAGCAATGGTGGTTTTTTACACACTTCATATTTTATCATTGAGGAAGTAATTTTGCATCACATCTTGTTCCCCTTGGCCATGAAACAAGGGAAGCCATTGGGAAGACTTCTTTAGTGGAACTACAATCCACCATTCCTATCTAATTACTAGGTATTAACAAAAAAAATATAGACGGTATGGTTCTTATATGAAGGGGGATGTCCCCGCAAACACACTCATTGAATTGGATAACATTCTAGACATCTTTTGTCTACTTTTGGAAGTCACACTCAAGTTATTCATGGACATCACCATAGGTTCACTTTGAATACTAACACAATAAACACTTTCCATTGTGTGTGATGACAATAATGGTAATTTGACTCGTGATAAAAAATTGCATGGGTAGGATGTGGGATAAACTGGCATCATTATCATTTTGATTTTCCTTCTTAATGATAAACATCCACAATATCAGGGAATCAATAAGGCAGATACTCATATGCATCTTCTTCTTGACTCTATGCTTTTACAACTTCTACAACAACCAAGGGTTCAACACTATTAGTCAACATATCTACATTTATAGTTCAAGCATGCATGTAACCAAATTCATCACTACTCTACCACCCCAATTATTCTAGACTTCCCTCAAAATACACTAACTCTCTTATATACGTTTCATAATTACACTTTCTTGATCATCATTAACAGGGTTAACTAAATCAATTTTTAATTCCTCTTTCATATAGTGTATCATTCTACAATCTACATGTATCTCAAGACTCTATCTTATTATAAGAGACCATTATCTAGTGCAAAAATTTCATCTCTCTTCCCAACACCCATTGTCATTGACTTCTACATGCTTTTGATATTGCCTTTATTGTTCACTTTCAAGGCTCTTTGCATCTCCCCAATATGAATCTTAAGTGGCATGAATATTCAACTCCACGATCAAGTCCTCCTATTACTCCAACACCCCCCACTACCACCCACAATAATATTATCCACATCATAATTTATTAATCAAACACCCTCGATTACTTTCATTAAACAATTATAAGGTTTATGTGAAAATTGATAACAGTCAAATACAAGTTCCAAAGCATAACCTTCCAAAATGTCATTCATTCAAAAATTCATTCCTTACATCAATTCAATGACATGTAACTTAGTCTTTAACAAATTTTAAGTACTGTACTCAATTCCTAACCATATAAACCAACGTTAAGGCCACTATATGAGCCTTACCAACCATTTTCGTCTGCAAAATTTCTTAGAATTCATCCCTTAAAATCTCATTCAAGCTTTCAAACAAGTACTTATCTCTGAATCTTGCATTCTCTTCATCCAAATATGCACTTATTAACATGAAAACAAGTAAATATGTGCTTCAAACCAATCTTCAAGATTACCCTTTGTTGACTTCCACCACATCTCTACCATTCTTCATTTGTTATTAAATCAACAATTGAATATTGTCTTTGTTATAGAAACATGGTCCTTATAATGTGTCCAAAAAATTCTAACAATAATCTAGTATGTAATCATGTTGAAACATTCAAAGCAAGGAGGTATCACCTAAGGCATGTTTGATTATAGTCGATTAGTAAGTGTGTAGAATATTTAAGATGAGTGGAAGCTTAAATTCCATAGCATAGAAATTATCACATACATGAATCATAAGAAATAGCTCATGCTTAGATATAAAATAATTTCACACATCATGAAGATACATGAGAACAAAAAATAAATGAGTAGAAAAATCATGGAATCCCATTGTATTCATCTAAAAAATGATTATGTACCTCTATGAAGTACATCTTACATGCAACTACAGGGAAACACTCTCATCATTGGAGTATAGATCCATTAAAACAACATAATATTATATCCTAATAAGAGAAAAAAAGTTAATTGTTGATGAGATACAAAACCAATGAACTATTTACAACAAATCTTAAATTATTATATAGTATAGTTAATTGCAGGATCGGAAAAACAATCTAGACGGGTCTATAATTTGGCAGTTGTTATCCACTCATTCAAAATAGGTTTTTGTGCCTTTAGGGAAAAAGTGTAGAGGGCCTTGGCTCTATGGATGCTCCTCAATATTTTTTTTACACATTCAAGTTTTTTTCGATTTAAGTCCTCCAAATAAACATGGTCACAAAAATATCAAATAACTAAGAAACAAACTAAAAGTAAAGAAATAAAATGATTTTTTATCTACAAACTTACCATGGGATCCAAATTACTAGCACCATATGGATTTCATCATCACTACACACAATATTATCATCATCTTCCTACCTTTCATGGTGAGTAGCAACAATATAATAACACTACCATGAGAAATAAAATGAATAGCATTGGTGATATAAACAATAACTTGAAACTACTAGTAATGTCTATAAAGAATATATTGAAATAATCACTGTTAAGAATTATAGCATACGCCGAGTGTTTTACATTTTGGTATTTTTTTGGGTATATTTTATAGTTAATTTTTGAAATTCAGTAAGGATTTTGTTGGAATTACAGGTTTGAGATGTGTAGTTTTTACAATGCAACTGCCTCAAGGAATTTTTAGGGCACTAAAACTATTTATACATTAAAAAATACAATTTAAACAATGAAAAAGTAAAATCTCACAAAAATTTTCATCATCAAATTTTGAGGATAAAGGATAAAACATAAAACAATTAGAATGCACCAAAACTTAGAAATGGAATTGACTATTGAAACTACCATGGATCTCTTCATTGTCATCCCATTGAGAATAATGTATAACATATATGTTATGATAATGGGATGGTAAAAACAAAATGAAGAATGATAAACATACAAAACAAGAACCCACACCAAGAGAAAAGAACATGAACGTATATAAATGTAACATAATCACTTTTTCCAAATGCATGTCAGGATTCCCTACCATCTTTAGAGGAGAGACAAGGGAGAATGTACATAGAAAAAACTAGTGGGGCATTCCCTAGGAACGATCTTAACATGGATTGTCTTGATGGATTTTTGAAAATGAATGGAACTTGCTAGCAAATTCACCTAAGGAAAGAAGCCTATCAACAAACTAAAATAATTCTAGTACTAACATAAATATATATTGATACTTGACAAGGTTATGTGCGGGCTATATTAACTACATGTTTCTACTAGATTGACAAGCCACCATTCATTAATATATATAATTATTGACTTGATCCACATACATATTTGTAAACATGTTAGGCATGGATATAATTCTTAGAATTACTAGGAGAAATGTATTGTTCTAATGTATTATTCTATTCATTGTTGTTTTTCAATACAAGTGTGAGGTGTAACTATGCAAGTGTCATTATGACCATAGTTGTAATAAGCTTTCCCATTGCTATAAATATGGGACCCTATTGTGTTCATAGATGTATAAAATCTAATAAATCTTTCCAGGAGAGAGTTTGGCTCCTTTGTGATGCTCTTTAGTGTTTTTCTATTTTCTCTCTCTTTATCCACTCTCAGTTACTTTACTCATGTATGGAAAAAAATGCACTCAAATAGGATGGAACCCCTTTTCCTCCTATTGGCCTCATTATAACACAACTTGATAGCCAATTAGGAGTTAAATTTGGCCCATTCAACCCTCAATATGAGTTACAAATAAACCATTCAAGATTCTTATTCATACTATCCATATGGTTAGCCCATTTTCCATGAGTAACAGGGGTTGGTGTGGCATCCTCTCAATTTATTGTGGTCAATTTCGATAAGTTAACTTCTGGGAGGCGTAAATTTCTCATATGAGTCCCAGTTGTGATTCTTGCATAGTGGGAAAGGTATTGGTGTGTAGATTATGGAATATAGGTTGATAGTAAGGCCAAGATCATAAAAAGTGGTCATTTAAGGCCTCAAAATTGCTCTTAAAATTTTTCACTTAAAATTTTACAGATTGGGACCACTGGTAAAATTTCTCTAATGAGCTAATTCCTCCAATTTTTCCACTCTAAAAGAATACATATGGATGAAAAATAATAAATAATCCAATATGGATCATACCTTCCCATTTTTAGAGGCTTTAGATCCCAAAAATTTGAACAATTATTTTACCATCATTAGCTAAACTTCATGGATTTTTTCATAGGACTCATATACAAATTGATGCCTTTTAACATACATACATACATACATACACACACACACACACACACACACACACACACACACACACACATATATATATATATTGTTTCTTTGTAGGAACTCTAAGTTCATTGATATTTCCACATTCTCAGAAGATCTATATGTTATAAATGATATCTTTCAGTGAAAATATCTTTTGGATTCCTTTGAGTCTATTCATGTAACTACCTCCTCCCACATCCACCCAAATTCACAAGCTTGTCAGGGTAAAAATGAGACGAGTGTCACGATGATATGTCTCCACCTCCAATTTTGAGTTAAGGAAGTGGGGCATACAAAATGAACACTTACTGACATCCTACAGGAACTACAGATCACTCAGGAGTTGAAAAACCACCCTAGGTGATCAATACCTAAGATGGACCATTTTCCTTCTGACCTAACACCCCAACTGCATGCGCAAAAAGGAAAGAGCGCAGTTATGAGGTGCCAACTGCCTGCACAAGCCTGATTCCATGTGGTTATGACCTAAATCCTTCAATTTAGTTCTAGTGGTTTCGAGATCTTAGCTAATTTTTTAGGCTAACCTCCAGACCACTACCTAGAACTGCTTATGACTTTCCAAAATCATAATTTAACATGGCGACAATGCTAAACATTCAAACTTGAAGCAAGGACTTGACCAAGACATGCCTAATCCATAACATATATTTCGTCAAACATATGGAAAACATGTTACCTACAAGCCATGAATTCATATATGATCATAAAATGATAGTATTCACCTGAGAATCACAAAGAAGGCTATATGCCCTCTCAAGTTAGCTCCAATAGCACTTGTTAGTCCATGCATTCATTAACCATTCAATAACTTATCAAACATGAAGTATCCATAGATAGAATACATCATATAACCAACATAAAAACCATGGAAAATCAACCATAATATCACCAACATAATCGCTACAAATGATCATAGATAAAAATAGGTAAATAGCTCTTATTATCATATGAAAATTACAACCAAGTCAGAGACTTCCATGTAACCACTGACAATAGATTGGTTTGAACCAAATATCTCTTTCAGTCAATCACCCCCATGCCATATTTCAAGCATAAATGTGGTATCTCATGGAATAAACCAAAACAAAACCAAACCAGTGCTTCTAGAGGCCAAAACACCTCAACCCTCAACCACAGTGATTCCACCTCTACGGTAAAAAAATCACTAACATCAACTAGATCGGTCTTTATCCAAGTTGTCCAGGGCTCCAGGAACTAGTAACTCAACCCACAACTTTCCAGGGCTCTAGAGTGTTTGTTCCAACCATGACTCTAGGGACTAATAACTCAACCCTATAAGGGCTCTAGAGCATTTTTCCCAACCTATGACTTTAGGAATGAGTAACTCAACCCAAGCTTTTCCACGGCTTCCAGAGCATTTCTTCCAACCCACATCCATCGGAAACCTAAGCACTAGTAAGGAAACAAGTGGAAAACCCACAACACCTGCATGGTTATAGAGGAAATGACAAGGGAAGGCTAAATCCACTGTCAATCCAGGAAAATCTCCATGCCAATGACAACACAACCAAGGAACCACATGCATATACTGTAACAACCCCTAGTTGATTTCCTATGTAAATAAAAGTAAGATCAAGGTCATTGGAGACATATTTTAAGCCGAATGTTGGGAAAAACATAGTGATTGGCTATCACTGGCAATTAATTTATGGATATGGAAATTGGCAAAGAAAAAATGGCAATAATTGACATTTTATTTATTAAATAAAGGAAAATAGGAGAAAATGGAGATGAAAGGTCACAAATTTTCATGAGGAGTAAATTGAAGGAAAATGAAGAAATTAGAGGCCTCAATGATAAAAGGGCTTTTGAGGACCAATTCACAGTTTTTTGTTGTTTTAACTTTTGTCAGTTCAATTTTGGAGATGTCTTCTATTCTCTCATTCTCTCATACTCTTGCATACTTGGAGAAATCTTGTAGCATTCTTAGAGCATGCTTGAATTACTCTAGTTTTCACTTGGATTGGAGAAAGAAGGCAAAGGAAAGAAAGAAAGTGCAAGGGTGTAACAAACCTGGTGAAAATTCAATGTAATAAAGTTAAAATAATAACCACAGTTGATGGGACACGTATTCCGAGCTGAATGTTGGGAAAAACATCCTAGTGTGGGTGTTCACATGGTTTGTTATGGCTAAGGAAATTGGCAAAGGCTATGGCTAAGGCATTAAAGAGGAAAAATGTATTTTTGGCACATTTATTTATGAAAATAATGGAAATTAGGAGAGAAGGGAGGTGAAATGTCACAGGTTTCTTGTGAGGAGGAAAATGAAGGAAAAATAATGGAAAATGAAGAAAATAGAGGCCTCTTGTATAAAAATGATTCTGAGGATTAGTTGGTACCTTTTGTCAGTGCATTTTTGGAGCTCTCTCATTATTCTCTCTCTCTCTCTCATACTCTTGGATACTTAGAGTTTTCTTAGAGCACTCTTGGAGAGTGTGGATACTTGGTGATTTCGAGAAAGAAGGAAAAGGAAGAGTTGGAAAGCACAAGTGGACATCGGGATCAACAGCTACAACAAGGTTTGATTGCAGAAACTGAGTTGCATGTGTGTTTTCCTCATTATTTTTGGCATGAATGGTGTATGCATATGGATTGGCCTAGCCTTGCGATTTCCTGGACAACCATGGTATTGTGGATTTATTTCCATTGATTTTTTTCTGGTTGGTTCTCATGATTCCTTTAGTTGTTGGGTTGAATTATTAGTTCCTGGAGCCTTGGTTGGACAAATGCTCTGGAGTTCGTCGGACAACTGTTGGGTTGAGTTACTAGTCCTAGAGCCTTGGTTGGAAAAACACTCTGGAGACCTAGGTGGGTTGAGATACTAGTCATGAAGCCTTGGTTGGACAAATGTTCTAGAGCCTGGGGATAACTGGGGTTGAGTTACTAGTCCGGAGCCTTGGTTAGAACAAAAAATTTGGAGCCCTGGAGTAGCTTGGGTGGAGTGCAATCCATGATGGTTAGTGATCTCCGACCGTGAGGTGGAATCACTGGTTTTGGGTTGAGACGGTTTGGTCTCTGAAGCCCTGGTTTTCTGTTGATTGATGTGTTTGATAGATTCCCACATTCATGCATGGAATATGACACGGGGGTGATCGACTGAAGTGAGACTTGGCTCAGTCAATCTATGGTCCGGTTGAACGTGGAAGTCCCATCTCTAGTTGGTTTTTACATTCAGTAATGAGGAGCTCATTCCTCTGGTATTCGATATGCAAATGTATTGGTTTATGCATGGATTTATTTTTTGTTGTATCCATTGTATTTATGTTGTTATTATGCTATCTATATGCATGTATTCGATTAGTGATAATGTATGGCTCTATTTATGTTTTTACCTGTAAATGAATACACAATGTATCTATGGACAAATAGACTGTATTGTAGCTTATGATGTAGGGGAGAAATGCTTCTTAGCTATTCTAAGATAACTAAGAGACCCCCATGTTTAAATCTGTTGTTTATAACTATAGATGCAATGTTTGTGACATGTTTGACGAAATTATTTTTGTGGACGAGAGGAGTCTAGATGAGTTCATGATGATGTGATTGCTTTCGTACCTTTTTTCTAATGTTATTTATCATCTCATAAAGTTTCATGAGGTTCTAGGTAGTGACCTGGGCTCTGGGGATGAAAAGGTGGCACAAATCCCAGAGTTGCAGGCACAAAACTGACTTTTTGGGGCCCTAACCATGACCTTGCCTTGGAATTCCCATGGCTATAGGTTTATAGCCACTCCCTTTCCCTTACATCCCCACATCTAAGGCTCAAAAGGGTAAAAAATCAGTTACCCCTTAGTGTTCAGGGGTCTGGGAGGTTGGGTTACCTCCTAGAGGTGTTGTTGATGTTGTGTAAGGTTTGTTTGTTAGGTCTCTATCGGTTCCAATTCCTTAAGTCATATATGAGGTTGAATCTAATATTAATAGCCTCTCGTCGCATGTGTTACCCCGATTGGTTGGTTGCTTGGGTAGATGTGGGAAGAGGGTGTTACAAAGGGAATGGGTAGATCAACAAATACAATTGGATTGATTTGCAAGTAACAGGTTGCATGTGTGATTTCCTTTTGTTCATTTATGGATGCATGGTATATGCATGTGATATTCTGGTTATGTGTTATCCTTGGCATGGGGGATTTCCTAGATTGATAATGGTTTAGCCTTGCCTTTCCATTTCCTAGATATCCATTGTGTTGAGGGTTTTTTTCCATATGATTGCTTTCTGATTGATGCTCTGATCCGGATTTATGCAGGAACGCAACAGAATAAACACATAACCATAAATACAGAGATGCAGCGGAAATAACACTTCATTTCATTAATATCAAAGAACTGAAATTTGCTTACAGACAGAATGGAAATAAAACTAGCTAGGGCACTGGTAGCTATCTCTGAGAAGAGATGTGATGGCTACAGGCCTCTGAACTGAGTTACAATGAGGCTCGAGGGCCTATTTATTATTGAGAAACAATGGAGAACCCTAAACATCCAAAAACCTAACCCTAGGAGATGAAGCGCCAAAATTATGGGCCCCGTTTGGGTAAATTGGTGTTTCAACTTCCCAGGGACGTAACTTTGGCATACTATCTCCGTTTGACGCATATGATACATCATTAGAAAGCTCTATCCGAGGACTACAGCTGTCGGGACGAATTTTATCAGAAAATTCGCTGGCGCTTTGATACCCAAAAAACGTCGTTTAGGGCCTCAAAACGGCTCCGGAAGTTCAGGACCCGAAAAACTGCTAAAAATAGTAAGTTATGCCAAAACTGAAAAACTGAAAGAGACAATGGTGGGGGCCCAAGTGGAATAGGCGGGTGGCCACCAATATCCACCTAGATCATTCCTCCCCCCTTAGGAAGCAATGGTCCCCATTGCGTTAATTTCCTCCATGAGATGAGGAAATTTCTGCTGAACTTGGTCCCTGGTGAACCACTTTCCTTGGTGCAGGAGTTGGCCAGCTTTGACAACCCGATACAGTTGGATCTGCTGTTGACGAGTGTTCTTGATTTCCATGTCCATGATACAATCTGTGGTGGCCTGTTCCATGCAGTCTGGGTTTAACTCTGTTGGTGTGAGTTGTTCTGCAATGTCCGAGGTGTCCAGTAGAGGTGGAAAGTAAGGATGAAGGCGATCCACATTGAAGACTGGGTGCAGACCAAGGAATGGTGGAATACTAAGCTCGAAGGCATTGTTACCTACAGCCTTGGTGATGGTGTACGGCCCGTATCAGAGCGGGCGAAGCTTGCGGTGAGGTCCAGTGAGGCGCTCCTTCTGCAAATGCAGCCATACTTTGTCGCCCACCCGGAAGTTGTGTGGCACCCGGTGTTGATCATGGCACTGCTTGTACTTCGCATTGGCTCTGTCCAATATATCATGAACCTGTTGGCGGATGTGTTGAATGCGCTCGATGAAGCTACTTGCTTTGTCAACTTCAGACCGGACATGAGCTGAATCGGCCTGAGCAGCTGCAAACGGCATGGCTATGTCAATGGGACATAGTGGTTGGAATCCCAAGCCCACCTGAAAGGGGCTATGGCCAATTGAATTGTGGAGAGCCCGGTTATAACTGTGTTGTACATAGGGGAGGCTCTCGTCCCATGTGCGTGGATGCTTTGAGTTGTACATGCGCAGAATGTGTACAATCATTCCGTTGACGACCTCTGTCTGGCCATCTGTTTGGGGATGGAAAGCTGTGGACTTGGTGAGCTTTGTGTCCAACATTGACCAGAGGCTGGACCAAAATGTGCTGAGGAACCTGCTATCTCGATCTGATATGATAGACTGTGGGATCCCAAAGTGCACCCACACTCGCTCAAAGAAGAGTTTAGCAGTGGCTTCTGCTGTGATATTCTTCTTACAGGCCGCCATGATGGCCATCTTCGAGAATCTGTCAACGACCACGAAAACACAGTCATTTCCATTCTTAGTAGAAGGCAGGCCCGACATGTAATCCATGGAGATGGATTCCCACGATCGACTAGGGGTAGGTAGTGGAGTATATAGGCCTTGCTTCTTGATGGTCGGTTTGGCAATGGCACAAGCAGTGCAGGATCTGATGTGCTTCTCGACATCCTTTCGAAGGTTCGGCCAATAGAAATACCTCTGTAGTATTGCTACTGTTTTCTCGACCCCGAAATGCCCAGCGACTCGACTGTAGTGTGCTTTCCATATCATCTTGGCACGCTCGCTTGAAGGAACACAAAGGTGTCCCAGGTGACATAAAAGTGCATCTTGGAGGTGAAAATTTGGAACTTGCGTGCCCCCCAAGAGTGCCTTGTAAGTGTGGCCGACTTCTGGGTCACTCTCATAGAGAAGCGGCCAATCAGAAGTCTCGTGCCCACAAGAGTTGAGCACGGTGGTGAGCGCCACGATCGGTGGTCGGTTGAGGCAGTCTGCAACATTATTGGTGCTACCCTTCTTGTACTTGATGTTAAAATGAAACTGTTGCAGATATGTGGACCACTTCTGATGGCGATCATTCTGCAACTTCCCTTGTGTCTGTATGAACTGCAGGGGCCGGTGGTCTGTGTGGATGATTGTTTCTTTCCCCAAAATGTAATGCTTCCATTGTCGATAGGCTTGCACAATGGAATACATTTCTTTGTCATAGGTGGGATACTTGCGAACTGTCTCAGACAATGTCTCACTGTGATATGCCACTGGATGTCCCTGTTGAGTAAGAACTGCTCCAATAGCATAGTCAGAGGCATCTGTCTCGATCTCAAATGGCTGCTGCAAGTCTGGTAAGGTGAGCACTGGGGCAGAACAGAGGCGATTTTTCAATTCTTTGAACGTCTTCTGTTGAGGTTCCGACCAAAATAATTTTGCTCTCGCTCCTCCTTTGGTGACTTGACTCAAGGGCCAAGTGATATGAGAGAATCCCAACACGAATCTACGGTAGAAATTAGCAAGACCCAGAAAGCTACGAAGCTCTGTTATAGTAGTCGGGGCTGGCCAATCCCGAATGACTTGGATCTTGGCCGGATCCACATGCACCCCCCTTTCATCAATAATGTATCCCAGATATTGAACCTGGGTCATGCCAAACGTGCACTTCTCCAAATTGGCACACAACTTGTGTTGCCGCAATGTTTGGAGGACTTGTCGGATGTGATGAAGGTGCTCTTCCCAAGTCTTGCTGAAGATCATAATGTCATCCAAGTACACCACTACGAATGAGTTGGTGAATGGCCGCAAGATGTCATCCATCATCCTCATGAAGGTTGCGGGAGCATTCATCAACCCGAAAGGCATGACCAGCCATTCAAAAAGGCCTTCCTTGGCTTTGAAGGCAGTCTTCCACACATCAGAGGGTTCAATTGGTACCTGGTGATACCCAGACTTCAGGTCGATCTTACTGAAATATTTTGCACCTGGGAGTTGGTCCAGAAGGTCATCAATCCGTGGGATTGGGTACCTATTCCGGACAGTGATCTTGTTCAGCGCCCGATAGTCAATACAGAGTCTCCACGTCCCATCCTTCTTCTCTACCAACACGATCGCCCACAAGGCTGGAGGAATGATTCATGACCTTTCGCAATGTACTTCCCAATCACTCTCTGATTTACCATTGCACGCAGCGTCGATAGATCTGCCTATTGGGTAGGCGCACTGGTCGACGACCTGCAAGCGACTGGCAGCAAGAGGAACCCCCGTATATGCCCCCATTCTCCCAATGACCTGTATCCATTGTTGTTGTCAAGTGCAGGGGCCTTGTCCGGAGGTCGTGGGCCACGCTCTCTTCTCTGACTCAGCGGATCATCGTGAAAAAAAATTCCGGTTTGGAAATGAGCTTGGTCATATTGTTTTGCAGGCAACCAAAGAGATAGTCGCAGGAGGTGGTACCTCTGGTATCCTGTACAACTTATTTCCCAAAGTAACAATAACAGCACGAGGTCGAGACTCATACACAGCATGACGCTTCCACAAGTATGGTTGTCCTAATAATACATCATAAACATCAATAGGAGCAACGTCACATAGTACCTCATCCGTGAAGGGCTTGATGCTATAGGGAAGGCGACACTGCCGGCTGACGCGGAGATCTCGTCCTAGGTGAAGCCACCCGATGGTGTATGGATGTGGGTGAGCTGTGGTCGGCAAGCCCAACCGCTTCACGGCGTCTGCTGAAATGAGGTTCTTTTGGCTCCCATTGTCGACAATGAACTGTACCGGGGAGCCCTTTACCCACATCCGGGAGTGGAAGAGACGTTCCTCCTCCTCTGGATCTTCCGGTTCCTCCTTTTGGATCTTTGCAGTGGCAACAGTGGCGTTGGGCTCCGCATCAATAATCTGTTTCCCTTTTTCATTCGCCTTTTCAGGTTCTGATTCGGAGTCAGAGCATGCATCTGACTCAGAAGCCCTCATCTCGGCCACTAGCGACTGCTTTGCCCGACACTCACTTGTGTTGTGAGTGGAGCTCTTATGGAACTCACACCACTTTCCCGTGTCCTTCTTTGGCTTTGCGGTGCTGTTCTTTTCTTGTGGCTTCGATGAGTTGTCTTTAGCCACCATGCCTTGGCTTGGTCCTTTGTTCTGCGGTTTGGAAGCACCTTTCCCTTGCTTTTGATTCGCAAATCCAAAGTCTCGCTTCTTCTGCTTGAATTTCTGCTCAATCTTGGCAGCATACCGGTATGCCGTACCAAGCGAGGAGATGTCAAGGAACTCCATTTCCTCCTGAATGTATCTGTGTAGACAGCTGCGATACTTTAGCACTAAATGTTTCTCTGAATCTTTGATACCCAACTTTGTGCGCAGGGTATGGAACAGATTCGTCAGCTCGTGCACATCTTGATCCCTTTGTTGTCGCAGCGTGGTCCATTGTATGTACTTGTCCTCATAGCTCCCCACGGGATAGTACTGTTCCTTGACGGCGTCTGGGAAAGAATTCCAAGTTGGTACGGCCGAGAACAGAGAGGGTTCTGTCTGGTCCTTGTTCTCACAGTAGGTTTCCCACCAGTCCTTAACATGGGGGGTAGCTTTGAGGAGTGCAAAAATAATCTTCTCCCGGTCTGAAAAGTCATGAACAGAGAAATATCCTTCTAATAGATTCAACCATCTATCTACTGCATCTGCGTCTATTTGACCCTCAAATATGGGAATGTCAAAATTTACTTGTACCTTAAAGGGAGTCGCAACTCCAGAGTGGCTACTGGATGCAGATGCGCCGCCGGTGGGCAGCCGTTGAAGGATCTGAGCAAAGCTATCCATCATCGCGTTCCTTTGTTTTTCGAGGGCCTCCTCGAGCAATATTTTGATAGGATCTCCTGCTCCCTCATCTTTTTTTTCGTCCCCCATGGGCGTCCGTCGAGGTTTGCGAGGCTGATCTTGCAAAGGTTCCACCAAATCGAGCCCTAGCTCCTCATACCCCGACCTCGTTGGGGACATGCAAAGAAGGATCGAGAAAAGCAGACCGCTCTGATACCACTGATACGGATTTATGCAGGAACGCAATAGAATAAACACATAACCATAAATATAGAGATGCATCGGAAATAACACTTCATTTCATTAATATCAAAGAACTGAAATTTGCTTACAGACAGAATGGAAATAAAACTAGCTAGGGCACTGGTAGCTATCTCTGAGAAGAGATGTGGTGGCTACAGGCCTCTGAATTGAGTTACAATGAGGCTCGAGGGCCTATTTATTATTGAGAAACAATGGAGAACCCTCAACATCCCAAAAACCTAACCCTAGGAGATGAAGCGCCAAAACTATGGGCCCCGTTTGGGTAAATTGGTGTTTCAACTTCCCAGGGACGTAACTTTGGCATACTATCTCCGTTTGACGCACATGATACATCATTAGAAAGCTCTATCCGAGGACTATAACTTTTGTGACGATTTTGATACCCAAAAAACGTCATTTAGGGCCTCAAAACGGCTCCGGAAGTTCAGGACCCGAAAAACTGCTAAAAATAGTAAGTCATGCCAAAACTGAAAAACTGAAAGAGACAATGGTGGGGGCCCAAGTGGAATAGGCGGGTGGCCACCAATATCCACCTGGATCATGCTCATAATTCCTTATGGTTTTGGGTTGGAAAAAATGCTTTGGAATCCTTGGAACAACTTGGTTTGCGTTAATAGTCCCTAGAGCCAGGTTGTACAAACGATTTGGAGCCTCAGAAGGCTGTGGGTTGAGTCACTAGTTCCATGAGCCCTAGACAGCTTGGGTAGATATTGAACTGGTTGGTGTTAGTGATGCCCAGCTATGATGTGGAATCACTAGTTGAGGATTGAGGTGGTTTGGCCTCTGGAAGCCCTGGTTTGGTTTTTTTTGCTTTATTTCATGATATCCCACATTCATGTTTGGAATATGGAGCGGGGGTGATTAGCTTAAAGAGAGATTTGGTTCAACCCAATATATGGTCGGGCGGTACTTGGAAGTCCCTAACTTAGCTGGAATCTTCATATGTTAATAATAGTTATTCTTCTATTGTGATTCATGTATATCCAAGTAGGAACAAATCATGCAGAAAAGGATAACTGGAGTGAAGGTGGGCATAGATGTAGAGTGAGAAGGAGCCTATCTCCTCATCGATATTGCATCTCTCATCAAGTATGCTTATATCAAGTTGCTTTATGCTAGAGTATGCTTATATCAAGTTTCTTTATGCTCCAAGGTAAAAAAAACATTACTAAATGCATAAATTAAGGATATTATAATTTACTGTCTCAATAATTTTCGACAAAGTACATATTTTAGACAAAGAACGACATTGTAAACGCAATTTAATAACATGAGTAAAAATTTATTTTCAAAACGAGTTGTTGTTAAAATGGGGAATGAAATGAAATGTTATTCTTTTGTACCATTATTTTCATATGTTTCTCTAAATCAAAACATGAAATTAGAAGTTTTCTCTTGTCAGGTAAACCGAAGAAATTTACTATATTTCTATTTCTTAATATTTGGAGAGTTTCTTTCTTTTGAAAGTCCCATTTAATTGAAAGATTCAGATTACATAGATTACAAATTATTACAATGGATGTAACAATTGGAAAGCAAGTGCCCTTAATGGAAGTTCAATGATGTACTGACCCATTTCTGTATATGAATGAAATATCAAGCTAGATTTCCTTTTTCTCGCAGTTTCAACCCGCACCACACATAAAATAATAATTGAAATAGTGATTGAGGAGATAAGGATAAGAGATAAAAACCCTAAGAATATAGAACTAAGCAACCCAAAACCATGACGCAAAGGATCTGGATAAGAAAGCCCTCCAACAAACCTTTACCAGGAATAGAGTAATTAGGTGTATGAAAGGTTTACCATATCAATGTCCTAGACACTGATATGGATTTGTTAGATAATGACAAACATAGAAATGCGAAAATTTGAGACAAAGACAAGAAAAAGACAATGAAAAGTTGAGGTAAGTTAGTGACCGAATTATATACAACGCAATTTTTTTATCCCTATAATTTTCAGTGTGAAATTTCCAATAAAGTTGAACCCTCAAAACTTCACTTGCATTTTTGTCATTTCATCTGTGTTTATTGCAAACCATATATGCATCATATTGATTGAAAATTGATGCAGGAGCATTAGCTCGGAAAAATACCTTGTATTTTTATTAAACCTAAGGGTCTCATGTTTTTGAGAAAATATTAATTTTATGTAAATATTAATGAGATTTTGAGTGATTAAATTATATTTTTAATTAATTATATGTGAGGATTTTTAATGTTTCCAAATAACTGGAAAACATGAGAGAAATTAGACTTGAGATATTGAAGAATTAATTAAGAGGCCTAAGTTAGATTTTAGTTTGAAGGTTTTAGGGATAAAAATATAGATTTTAGGGGTGTTGAGATATTTGAGGATTTGTTGAGTTATTTAAGGGATGTGAACCAAAATTGGTTCAATTAAATTTGTATAAATTGATATGCCTCAAAGGCAAAATGGGAGAGGTAGAATAGAATAGAGAGAGAGGTAGGAGACAGGGGTTTTTCCTGTAAATCTATGAACAACGAAAGGGCCATGGATTTTGAATATCTGGCCATGAACAAGAGGTTCTTTGTAATTGTTGTTTTTATATATATCAATGTAGAATTTGAATTTTGAGCCATATGCACATTGTTGAATTCGATTTTGTATGAATATGTCTGATTTTAATAAACTTTGTGATGTGACTCTGCTCATGGGTGAAGGAATCGATATCATTAAATATCGATATTGCAGTTATTAGTTGAAGAGAGAATCGTTTTAAGTTCATATCAATTCATGCTTTGAGTTGAATGGAATCTGTAGTTGTGAAAAGGACACAGGAAAAATCGATCATACAGGAGGAAGATTTAAATCCAAAGTTCAATTCAGACTAACAAATAGCGCCAACAACCTGAAGGTTAATGAAGATGATATAACACTATTGTGAGATCAATCGAAAAATCAGGCGTAGAAAGCAATCTTAGATCAGACGCAAAAGGCGTTGAACTAAGTTAAAGGCATAGTTCTAAATTCGTGGTGGCGTAGAAGAAGTTCTGGTTTCGAATCTAGCTTTGACCAAAAGTGAACGTGTAAGTATTTGTTTGTTTAGAGCGATATCAGATATGATACGTTGGTGCTCATTTAAATCCATTTGAACCCTCTTTAAATTGTGTGCGGTTTTGTCTATGTGGAAGAACCGTTGAGTTAACTGTTTGATAAAGAACGCATGGAAGTTAATCTACGGGTTGTGCTTATGGAATCCGGCATCAAGACCTGTTTGATTGAAGTCAGACTGGTTAATATCGATCCACAGTAATTTTGAATCGATAGTAGTGAGGTCACATTCAGCGGAAGGTCGAGTTCGAAAGGAGCATAGCTCGTAGACAGTTAGACTGTTCGTTCCCGAATCATAGAGGTATTAAAAGTGGAACAAACATCTTTACTAAGTGTATGAAGAACAATGCAGAACAAGATATTAAATCTGCAATCGATCAATTCTTCAGAATGGAGAAGGATGGGTTTAAAAAAGGGCGGAATCCTGAATTTCCTGAAACACTGAGGTCCTGAGCTCATTTGTTTGGATGGAATTGAGCAAGAACGGAATTGCGATGAATTGCCAAGTTCGTGCACAGAGGCAGAGGCGTTAAGTCGATGTTGATGGTAAGTTAATGCGGGGCCAATTGTTGTTGGCATTTGAATTTTAAAGCCTGAGTTATGTAATTGCCGCAAAGTGTGAAAGTGTTAGTCAAATGAAGAATGAATCGAAGGCGCATTATGAATTTGCATAGGCACTCATGGAGGTACGCACATTCATATTTACCGTGGGCAGGTTTATTATTGCGTTGAATGGGATGGTGTTTTGCATTCAAGGATCGACAAACATGTAGTTTTTGTGTGGACTATTGCTATTTTAAATGGTTTGCGTAAAGGTTGGTTGACATTAGAATGTGTAATTCCATATGATTGGTTTGATTAAAACGATGTCAAGCTTGTTTAAGAAAAAACAAGGACGCACATATAGAATGGAAACAAAGTCGATTTGTTAAATTCTTGACATTTGGGTGGTGTAATTAAGTGCATGATATCTATATGCTTTGAGATTAATTAATCAAATCTGAATTTTGAGTTGAGATAAAGTAAGCCTTGGGCTTAATTAAAAATGGAGAATTTAAATAAAACCATAGGGTCTTAAAGTCTTTTCCTAAGACTTTTGGGAAAAGCCTACATTTGTGAAATAACCTTGTTGGGATTTAAATGGAAATCGAGGAATGAGAGATATTGGGTTTTTTTTAGAAATCCTTAGTTATGGGTTTTGATGAGCTTCGGTATGAAGTTTTAAAGTGGGATTGTATTGAAGTTTGGGTTTGATTGAATGAAAGAATTGAGTTGAAGTATGGTTTTTCATAAATCATAAAAAGTTGTGAACATATATACAAGCTTCCGCAAATGATAGTGTGTGAATTGTCCTAATTTGGAGCTTTATTTGGGCATTTATTTGAGATGCATTTGTATATGCATAGATTTGGAGAGATTCTGGGTTTTGCAGGGTCTTCCTTCATCATTTTTGGTATCAGAGTTGGAATAGCTCTGTGTGAAGATTTAAGTTTTTAAATTGAATTAATTGCATGTGATGAATGAATATCAGATTTTGGAACTGATGAAGATTGCAACACAGAGGTGCAGTTGAAGAAGTGAAGCGAGATCAAAAAAATATTGAAGGTAAGTTGTCAGATGATATTTGACTCTGGTTTGAAGGTTATGAAGAATTTGGTTGCAAGCAGGTTGAAGAAAATCTCAGCAGAAAGAAGCAGATCACAGCTGGAGTGCAGTGATGAAGGAGTCCAACAAGGGATTCTAGGAGAGAGTGGCAGAACCTGAAGATTCAACAGAGGTTGAATAAAGTTGCAGATGAGAGAAGCCTGAAGGAGCAGTGGAGAAATGCTCGAAAGGGTTCTAGCAGAGGACCGGTGATTTCTAAAAGACCAGATCCGGAGGAAGGGATTGGTGAGGTAAGTGGCAGCAGGAGAGTTTGCTGTTGTAGAGGCTTGATGCAACTCATGGGTGAGGAACTCATGGCGAAGGAGATGAATACTGAAAGTCATAAACGAGAGAGCAGAGGTTCAGAAAGAGGCTACAGTAGAAAGAAGGAGAAAAATGCCAAGGCAAATGGCATAAGACAACAGTTGACTGATGAAGAGTATGAGAAAGAGAAAGATGAGATAGCAGTTCATCTCGAGTTATTGATGGAATTTTTACAGGAAAATATGGAGGACCAGAGACATGGTTGGACCATGAGGAAGACAGTGAAATGGCAGAGACTACAAGTAAGGAGGGATCAACAGATAAACATGCAGTTAACAGAAGAGCTGAAGAAGCTTGAGCAGATGACGAGTATACAGTTGAGACGTGAAGAACTCAGAGCAGCTGAGTTGAAAGTGGAGGTTTCCATTGATGAAACAGAGGAAAAGATCATTGATGATTTCTTGAGTTATTGGGCAGATCCAGATCAGCTGGATGATGTAAAATCTTGTGTTTTTGTAGTTGACAATTGTGATGTGATTACAGGTTTTACTGAAGAGGATGCACAATCTTGTGAAGCTGTCGCAAGTGTGGAAAAGAGTCTTTCAGGAGATAAGTACTCGGAAGAAGAAAGCAGTGATGCGTTTGTACTTGAATCTGTTACAGTACAAGAGGAAGTTCATGTGAATGGAGAAGAGGATCAGCTTGAAGAGCTGGTATATAAACCAACAGTTGAGACTGTTGAACTTTGTGATTTTCAAACTGAAAGTTTATGTGTGAATGCAGGGACTGTAAGTGATGGTGAAATGCTTTAGCAATGCTATAGAGAAATTTCATTTTTGGAATACTTGTTGGTAAATTCAGAGTATGACAAGGAGATTGCAGCAGAAGAAAGAGTTCAGTACAGTGAACGAGAGAAGAAAGACATCTTGGAGATAGATGGTGTGAGAGAAAGACTGGTTGACAATCTTGAGAGTTCTTCAGAGAATTCTTTGGGAAGAGAGAATCAACATACTGATGTACTGATAGTGGAGGAGAACTCAGAACAACATACTGAAGCGCTGGCAAAGGAGGAAAAGGCACTGATGCCTTATGATTTTTGTTTTAACAAGTGTTTTGTGAATGCATGTATTGTTGCAGGTGCTGAAGAACATTTGACTCAGTTGAGCAGTCAAATGAGGGAAGAAGAAAATTCTGTGGAAATTTATAATCCATGGGATGAGGAAGTTATGTTGCTGGAAATGATACTGAATAGTCAAAATTCAGTACAGGAGGAATCTCAATTTCAGAGTTGGGAATTGCAGATGCAGAGAGATGAAGATAGAAGAAGAAAGTACACAATGTACCAGTCCAATAAGTTGCTGATAAGAGAAGGTAGAGAAGAAGTTTTCTGTTTCAGAAAACAAGAGGCCATGGATGATTGGGTGACAGTAAAGACTGAGCGAGTAAAAATTGAACGAGTAAGAACTAAGCAAGCAAGAAATCAGCAGCCTGAAGATTTATTGGACCGAGAAATTGAACTAATCAGAAGAATCATGTTGAAAGTGTCTCAGAGGAAGACATCAACAAGGAAGAGAAGCAACATCAGCAAAATGAAGACAGAGACAGATTGTGAAAGTGCAGCGAGTGGAGCAAGACAACATAAGATATGGAGACCTGGAGAAAAGCAGCAAACAACAGATATAGATGATGAGGTACAGAACAAAGTGTGGGATCCAGGTGGACAAAGATTTAAAACGCATGATCAGGAGATCATGATCATTTTCTACCTTGGGAGTCTGATGCAGGAGCATTAGCTCGGAAAAATACCTTGTATTTTTATTAAACCTAGGGGTCTCATGTTTTTGAGAAAATATTAATTTTATGTAAATATTAATGAGATTTTGAGTGATTAAATTATATTTTTAATTAATTATATGTGAGGATTTGTAATGTTTCCAAATAACTGGAAAACATGAGAGAAATTAGATGATTTGAAAATGGAAGGTACTTGAAAAGGGTGCAAGGTATCCATTTTCAATTATGTAAATGAGTGCAAAAATACTCTAAGTTTAAATATGAAAATGTGAGAACTTCATATTTCTAATACAGAGATAGACTGTAGGGGCATTTACCGGATATTTCACCTTTAAAATAAAGGATGAATCTAGAGGCTACCTAGCCCTCTTACAGACTCTGTATAAAGAAATAATAGAAGTAAACACTCATATTTAATTAAAATGATCTTGCTTTAAACTTGACGTTATGCAGAAATTTAGCTTGCAAATGGTGTATGTCTTTTCACTGTTTATGTATCTTAAGTGTAATTTTTTTTGATGAAACTTAACATGGGTATCAGAAAAAATATTCAGCAATATAATATCAAAACACAACAGCAATATAATATAGGAGTTCACCCCAACTCTTGGGCTAGATCTCCTGGATCAAGCCTCCCAAAATGGGCTTGTCCTCTTGTATTAAAAGCTCTCAAATGCAATACAAGATTACAAGTGTCTCAATAGACAAATATAAATATATAAACTGATTTAGAAGGCAGGAAAAAGCTAATAATTCCTTTCAGATTTAACAAGCAGGTGGTGCATAAACAGTGATTTCTTCATCAATGTCCTACTGGTGCTTTGAACTTCTCTGCAACTTTTCAGGCTGTAGAAGTCCTCAAATGCCTTTGAAAACTCTTCCAATGGCTTCAGAAGGTCGAAATTATCTGAAATAGATCTTTTTTTCACCTCCAACTGATAACCACAACTCCAAATAGCTCCAAACCCAAAATGGCCCTAGTGGCCCTAAAAACTCTCCTAAAGGTTTTCGGCCTCTGAAAATCTTCAAACAGAGCTAAGACCTATTCCAATGGCTCTAGAATGCAGGAAATAGTCGAAAATGACTTTTTTTTTCACCAAAAAAGGTTACCCACAGCTCAACCAAACTCAAAACCCAAAATGGCCCTAGTGGCTCAAAAAGCTTCTCTGAAGCTAAACAGGTCGAAAATGAGCTCCAATGGATATGAAACCTATGCCATTGAGTCCAAAAGGCTGAGAAAATATGAAATAAAAAAAAAAATTTGTTCCAAAAGGTTGAGTAATGAGAAAGTTATGACCAAAACAACTTTGCCCCAATTTCCTCCACTAAATGTGGGGCAACTGCCAGTTAACTCCACTAAAAGTGGAAGTCCACCTAAATTTGGGAGCGCCTCCAGAATCCCCGCCATATTAAAATCCACTTAACTGAAGCTTAATTAAATATTAAACTTGAGATTAGGCTCCTTAAGCGCTCTTAATCATTAAGCTCCCACACTGGTCATATGATGAGGTTCCATGGGAGGAGGGTTGGCCCCTCCGTGCTCCGCCGAACCCACTCCACTAAAAGTGCAATCACTTTTTCATACGGTGTCCGATTTTCGAACCGTTTGCGGCGTTGGGATCGTATTGCCGAGGCCTATCCCATTGCTTAGGTTCCAAATCAATTTGAGCACTTTCATTTTTGAGCTTTTTCCCAAGCTCAGATTTGAGCTCCTGATCACACCTCCCAAATGAGAGGCTTTTGGTCCCCAAAAGCTTACTGAAATGAAGAACTTAACTATAGTACAGAAAATGAGAGAATAAAAATCCTCTTCTCTTCAGCCCTTCAAACACTTTTGCCTTACAAAGCAAGTGAATTTGAACCACAAATGAAAAGAAATTGACATTTCCCTTTCTGAATGCGCTTGTCCACAACTGTCCACAACTGACCTTCTTGAACCCACACAGAAATTTCTGGCGAGAAATTTACAGAGTGAAACTATACAACGCAGCCTTGATCAATGATCTAAGGTGGCTCAAAACAAACAAGATATTACAACATAAAATACATGCATACATCCGAAATTTGCATATGTACAAAAGGAGTACGTCTTACTGTGTCAAGAAGTCCATCCACTTCTCACCAAGCCACTTCCATGGTGAATTTTGCTGCTGCAAATTTTCCTCATGTGAAACTTCCCTTTCCACATTAATAATGGAATCCATGATTCCACCTTCGCCAAAATTTTTGTCCTCTTGCTGCATGTGCGTGGGACGACGAGTTGGATGCAAAGTCCAACAATGAGAGACAACATGTCCCTTCTTTTGGAAAAAAGTGCAAATCATATGCACCTTCTTTGAAAGTAGTCTTTTCTTCATCTGCTTCTTGTGTGCCTTCTTCCTCATCCAGCATCTTGAAACATGATGGTTAAATCGACCACAAAATGTACAAGAAATCCTCTTATGCTGCTTTGCATGCTTGCCATAAGCTGCATGTCTACCATCTTCTTGCTGCAACAAAGGCTTCAAACAATGGTAAGGAAGATTTCCATCATGACATTGATGTAATTGAGAACTTGGGAGAAATGTTCTCTTCAAATTTGCATCACATTCTTGAATGCACGTGCTCAAAGCTTCGCCATTAAGCTGCTCATAGCCAAGACCAATATTCTTGGGACGCTCCACAACACAAATAGGCTCAACAATGCCTTGTGCATGCTTGCCCAAACCTTTGCCTTCTTGATATCCCATTTTCAACATCAATTTGGACCCAATACCTCTTGTATGTTTTTCAAAAGAACCAACATACTTTTCAATGGAGGAACTTGAAGACAAATCAGAATGATTTACCTCATGATTTACATCCTGAAGATGAGGTATTTTCTTGGACAAAGCTTCTTGAGCTTGAAGAAGCTGCAACTCCATATCATGCAGTATTTGAAGAATGGCTTCTTTCTCTTCCTGCATAGCTAGCAATTGTGTACGAAGTTGAACACTTTCCCTTTGATCCTCAAGGAGAATCTGCACCATGTCCTTCACCTTAAAGAACTCTTCTTTCATGTCATCACTGAATAGTTTCTTGAAGGAGGAAACTTCACATGCAAAAGAAGTTGACATTATGTAAATGGTCAAAACAACCAAAAGGAACTTCCAAAGAAAAGTCCTCAAAGCTTTCAAACAAACGACAAGCTTTTAACCAAATGTCAGAAAAGACCCCTTCTCATTCAAGCAGCCATTTTGAAACCAATAAAACAGTAAATCTCTTACACTGTTTTAAAACCTTTTGCACCATAAGGAATGCTCAACCTGAGCTCTGATACCATCTGATCTGAAAATGGAAGGTACTTGAAAAGGGTGCAAGGTATCCATTTTCAATTATGTAAATGAGTGCAAAAATACTCTAAGTTTAAATATGAAAATGTGAGAACTTAATATTTCTAATACAGAGATAGACTGTAGGGGCATTTACCGGATATTTCACCTTTCAAAGAAAGGATGAATCTAGAGGCTACCTAGCCCTCTTACAGACTTTGCCTAAAGAAATAATAGAAGTAAACACTCAGATTTAATTAAAATGATCTTGCTTTAAACTTGACGTTATGCGGAAATTTAGCTTGCAAATGGTGTATGTCTTTTCAATGTTTATGTATCTTAAGTGTAATTGTTTTTGCTGAAACTTAATCATGGATATCAGCAATAATATTCAGCAATATAATGTCAAAACACAACAACAATATGATATAGGAGTTCACCCCAACTCTTGGGCTACATCTCCTGGATCAAGCCTCCCAAAATGGGCTTGTCCTCTTGTATTAAAAGCTCTCAAATGCAATACAAGATTATAAGTGTCTCAATAGACAAATCTGAATATATAAACTGATTCAGAAGGCAGGAAAAAGCTAAGAATGCCTTTTCAAATTCACTAAACAGTGAAAGATTACCATAAACAATGATTTCTTCATCAATGTCTTACTGGTGCTTTGAACTTCTATGCAACTTTTCAGGTTGTAGAAGCCCTCAAATGCCTCTAAAACCTCTTCTAATGGCTTCAGAAGGTCGAAATTATCTGAAATAGAGCTTTGGTTCACCTCCAACTGATAACCACAACTCCAAATAGCTCCAAACCCAAAATGGCCCTGAAAACTCTCCTAAAGGTTTTCGGCCTCTGAAAATCTTCAAACAGAGCTAAGACCTATTCCAATGGCTCTGGAATGCAGGAAATAGTCGAAAATGACTTTTGGTTCACCAAAAAAGGTTACCCACAGCTCAACCAAACTCAAAACACAAAATGGCCCTAACGGCTCAAAAAGCTTCTCTGAAGCTGAACAGGTCGAAAATGAGCTCTAATGGCTCTGAAACCTGCGCCATTGAGTCCAAAAGGCTGAGAAAATACGAAAAAAAAAAAAAAAAAAAATTCCAAAAGGTTGAGTAACGAGAAAGTTATGACCAAAACAACTTTGCCCCAATTTCCTCCACTAAATGTGGGGCAATTGCCAGTTAACTCCACTAAAAGTGGAAGTCCACCTAAATTTGGGAGCGCCTCCAGAATCTCCGCCATATTAAACTCCACTTAACTGAAGCTTAATTAAATATTAAACTTGAGATTAGGCTCCTTAAGCGCTCTTAATCATTAAGCTCCCACACTGGTCATATGATGAGGTTCCATGGGAGGAGGGTTGGCCCCTCTGTGCTCCACTGGACCCATTCCACTAAAAGTGCAATAAATTTTTCATACGGTGTCCGTTTTTCGAACCGTTTGCGGCGTTGGGATCGTATTGCCGAGGCCTATCCTATTGCATAGGTTCCAAATCAATTTGAGCACTTTCATTTTTGAGCTTTTTCCCAAGCTTAGATTTGAGCTCCTGATCATTAGACTTGAGATATTGAAGAATTAATTAAGAGGCCTCAGTTAGATTTTAGTTTGAAGGTTTTAGGGATAAAAATCTAGATTTTAGGGGTGTTGAGATATTTGAGGATTTGTTGAGTTATTTAAGGGATGTGAACCAAAATTGGTTCAATTAAATTTGTATAAATTGATATGCCTCAAAGGCAAAATGGGAGAGGTAGAATAGAATAGAGAGAGAGGTAGGAGACAGGGGTTTTTCCTGTAAATCTATGAACAGCGAAAGGGCCATGGATTTTGAATATCTGGCCATGAACAAGAGGTTCTTTGTAATTGTTGTTTTTATATATATCAATGTAGAATTTGACTTTTGAGCCATATGCACATTGTTGAATTCGATTTTGTATGAATATGTTTGATTTTAATAAACTTTGTGATGTGACTCTGCTCATGGGGGAAGGAATCGATATCATTAAATATCGATATTGCAGTTATTAGTTGAAGAGAGAATCGATTTAAGTTCATATCAATTCATGCTTTGAGTTGAATGGAATTTGTAGTTGTGAAAAGGACGCAGGAAAAATAGATCATACAGGAGGAAGATTTAAATCCAAAGTTCAATTCAGACTAACAAATAGCGCCAGCAACCTGAAGTTTAATGAAGATGATATAACACTATTGTGAGATCAATCGAAAAATCAGGCGTAGAAAGAAATCTTAGATCAGACGTAGAAGGCGTTGAACTAAGTTAAAGGCGTAGTTCTAAATCCATGGTGGCGTAGAAGAAGTTCTGGTATCGAATATGGCTTTGACCAAAAGTGAACGTGTAAGTATTTGTTTGTTGAGAGCGATATCAGATATGATACGCTGGTGCTCATTTAAATCCATTTGAACCCTCTTTAAATTGTGTGCAGTTTTGTCTATGTGGAAGAACCGTTGAGTTATCTGTTTGATAAAGAACGCAGGGAAGTTAATCGACGGGTTGTGCTTATGGAATTCGGCATCAAGACCTGTTTGATTGAAGTCAGACTGGTTAATATCGATCCACAGTAATTTGAATCGATAGTAGTGAGGTCACATTCAGCGGAAGGTCGAGTTCGAAAGGAGAATAGCTCGTAGACAGTTAGATTGTTCCCGAATCATAGAGGTATTAAAAGTGGAAAAAACATATTTACTAAGCATATGAAGAACGATGTAGAACAAGATATTAAATTTGCAATTGATCGATTCTTCAGAATGGAGAAGGATGGGTATAAAAAAGGGCGGAATCTTGAATTTCTTGAAACGCTGAGGTCCTAAGCTCATTTGTTTGGATGGAATTGAGAAAGAACGGAATTGTGATGAATTGCCAAGTCCGCGCACAGAGGCAGAGGTGTTAAGTCGACGTTGATGGTAAGTTAATGCGGGGCCAATTGTTGTTGGCATTTGAATTTTAAAGCCTGAGTTATGTAATTGCCGCAAAGTGTGAAAGCGTTAGTCAAATGAAGAATGAATCGAAGGCGCATTATGAATTTGCATAGGCACTCATGGAGGTAGCAAATTCGTATTTACCGTGGGCAGGTTTATTATTGCGTTGAATGGGATGGTGTTTTGCATTCAAGGATCGACAGACATGTAGTTTTTGTGTGGAATAATGCTATTTTAAATGGTTTGCGTAAAGGTTGGTTGACATTAGAATGTGTAATTCCATACGATTGGTTTGATTAAAACGATGTCAAGCTTGTTTAAGAAAAAACAAGGACGCACATATAGAATGGAAACAAAGTCAATTTGTTAAATTCTTGACATTTGGGTGGTGTAATTAAGTGCATGATATCTATATGCTTTGAGATTAATTAATCAAATCTGAATTTTGAGTTGAGATAAAGTAAGCCTTGGGCTTAATTAAAAATGGAGAATTTAAATAAAACCATAGGGTTTTAAAGTCTTTTCCTAAGACTTTTGGGAAAAGCCTACATTTGTGAAATAACCTTGTTGGGATTTAAATGGAAATCGAGGAATGAGAGTTATTGGGTTTTTTTTAGAAATCCTTAGTTATGGGTTTTGATGAGCTTCGGTATGAAGTTTTAAAGTGGGATTGTATTGAAGTTTGGGTTTGATTGAATGAACGAATTGAGTTGAAGTATGGTTTTTCATAAATCATAAAAAGTTGTGAACATATGTACAAGCTTCCGCAAATGATAGTGTGTGAATTGTCCTAATTTGGAGCTTTATTTGGGCAGTTATTTGAGATGCATTTGTATATGCATAGATTTGGAGAGATTCTGGGTTTTGCAGGGTCTTCCTGCATCAAAAATCATCTACGCATATTTTTCATTTGAACTACACTGCATATCATGGAAGTTTTGTTGTATTATGAGAAATTCCCATCAGAGAATGAAGAAAGAAAGCCATAAATAGGCTCTGGTGGTGGTCGTGGTCGTGGTTCTCAAGATGCTACTGGAATTGCTGCTCCAACTTATGGATCATTGGAATGAACAACTACTGACCCTATTACCCCTTCAAAGATAGGGATCGATGGGATGGATCATTAATGAACAATAATCCTAGCTACAGATCACAAGCCTAATCTCACTTATCTCATCAGATGCATTCTGACTTTGCTACTGGGTCATTAAAAACTTGTATTGGCTCTGTCTCTACTGATGGGTCAACCACTTGCTATGGGATTGGATCTTTCTCTGCAACTTAAACTGCAGGTCTAAGTTCATATTATGTAATCTCCACTCATTAGATTTGGATATGAAACTATCGTTAGAAGGGTTACGCTTGGGACAGGAAGGGGTGTTGTGCGCTATCGCTTTGACTCATGCTTATGTTGTTGGTGGCTAAGGATCTATAGCTGGATAGAGTCAAATTTAGACTGCAAAAAACTTCCCAAAAAATTGATGAGAACAATAATATGAAACCACTAGGAAAGTATTACCATAGCTGGTATAAAAAACCACCTGAAATAGGCACGTAGGTTGCATGCTATGGACGTCAAGTAGAGTGCACACGTGGTGTATGCATGCAAGGCATGCTACCCAAAATTCTCTTTTACCTTTTTTATCCCATATACTCTTTTACATTTTTAATATTTTATTTCAATTGTTATTCATATGGTTATACATTTAATATTTTATTTAAATAAATAAGTAAATAAAATCATATGTAAATTTATATTAAAATAATATATATAAATAAGTATAATGTATCATGGTTGGGCTTTAAATAATGCATTGACATTTATGACTCCTGCATCGTAACATGTTGCCATGTAGGGTGACAAAGGTAAAGGAGAGTGCTAAGGATTTCTCACTTAGATTAATCAATAATCGTTTCATATGCATAATTTTACTCAATCCTCTACCTTGGTTTGGTGTTTGGATCAATTTGGCAAATTAGAGTGTGTTGGTGATCACACAATTATGCTTTCCTTACTGTTTTTTCAGTTGTGTCCTTTGGTTTATGGATTAGCCTAGTGTCATTTAACTATGCCAATTTCTTTCGAATATGCCCTGTTAAGATCCAAGACAGGCTAGGGGAATGGAATGGAAAATTGACCCTGTGCTATTTTATTTTGTCAATTTACTTCTCCATCTTCTGTTAAAATTTATGCTAGAGGCTTAAGATGAGTGAATGCCAAAGTAACAATTTTTTGTTTGTCTATTTCTTTTATAATGGTTTGGTTAGGCAAGTCTTAATTGAAGAAGGTGATGCAAAGTCTCAGAAATTTGGGGTGATGTATATTGAAACCAGTGCAAAAGTTAGATTTAACATTAAGATGCAACTTTTCTCTCTTTTATTACAGGCTTAAATTCTACAAAATGATTTTTAGAATTTATCAATTTAATAACTTGCTCAAATTTCAATACATTTTCATTGTATATTTATGTTAGTTAACATATGCCATTGAAATATTTAGTGTGGTTGTGAGCAATGCATGCCTTGATTCGTAAGATAGCATTTTCATTACCTGGAATGGAAGCTCTCTCATCAACCCATAAGGAAGACATGGTTGAGGTGAATTTAAAATCCACAGTGACTGCAACTGAAACATAGAACAAGGCAGGAGGATGTTATTGCTAAGTATGTAATATTGCTTTCTCTCTTGTTGGTGGCCGAGCTTTTGGCGGCACTTAGTTGGATGTGGAACAATCTTCAGATCTCATGGAGCATCATTGGAGTAGGATACATTTCTCAGGTTTCCCTAACAATAATGTATATCAAGAAATGGGAGAGTGTGATATGAAACTTTTATGTAAAAATTATATATTTGGTGAAAGATTGTTTTGCATGCTTTTCATCAAGCAACAAAGCTAAAGTAGAGTTTTTGAAATGGATAATCAAGAATGTAATGCCTTGATCCATTAATGGAATTATTTGGTCCTCGACATCGTTTGTGGATAACTGCGTTTTCCATGATAACTAATGTTTTCCACTCTTTATTATACGACAATGCCTCTTTATTGTACAATAATGCTTAATATACTCTTTGATAGGCAGAGGTTTTTTTGAGAAGATTATTGATTACCTGGTTTCGTTTGTGGATAATTGATGTTTTCCATGATAACTAATGTTATCCACTCTTTATTATAGGCCACTGCCTCTTTATTGTACAATAATTCTTACTGTACTCTTTGATAGGTAGAGTTTTTTTTAGAAGATTATTGATTACCTGGTTAAAATTAATTGTCTTCGAAGGGGTGGAAAGTGAGAACTTATATTTTCATATCATTTTCTATCCCTACAAAAAGGGAAGAAAATTATATTCACATTTAAAATTTTGTTATTGCAGATATAAAGTTAACTTTCCTTTACAAAATAAAAAATTCCTGCATGTTTAAAGTCTGCTAACAATAGCTTTATTTTAAGTTATAAAATATAATTAAATGTTCTGCTCACCCTCCATAGGTTGGTGAGAATGAGATTGCAGCTACCTTGTGAGTCCCAATCAACAATTAGCTCACAAACAGTGAACAAGAACAAGTGGGATTAGAACCTCTTGAAGTACACCTCATTTACAAAATTCAATGTTAGTTAGAGTAAATCAATTCAATATTTGTTGTTAGTGTAGGTCTATTTTTTGTATAGTTATTTAATTTTTTTTCAATATTTTTCATATAGAGTTATTGTGCTCCAAACCCCATTATTTTATTAATTGAAGAATATAAAACAAACATTTGCAAGAAGAATATAAAACAAGCATTTGCAACTAGTGATAATGCATTGATATTCACTGAACCCCATCATTAATTCCAAGATCCCCTGCCAAACATGAGATGCTACGTCTTTGGTAGTGTTGAGCCTCCTTTGACTCTTCTTCTTCACGAGGGGATTTGGAAAAAACTCAATTATGATTGGTTGCAGCAATATGTGGCTTGCTTTGTAAACAAACATTACACGTGAGTAATTATTTATTGTTATAACAAGTACCTTAACACTAGTTGTAGAGCACTGAAAGTAGGATTAATGAGTTTTGGCTTTTTTGGACGCACAATGTTAAGCCAAGGCTATTAATACCCTTTATATGACAAAATGTCCATTACAATCCACATTTTTTATTTATAGTGTATACAGTGAGATTTATTGTCAAAAGCTTATAATGACATAACTAATTGACAAGAGTATAATGGCAATAACTCAGGTCTAGACTAGTTCTAATGGATTTTAGCCTTTGAAAATAATGCATAGTGAGTGTTAGCAGATTATTAATCACAGTTTTCAAATAGATTCTCAAGTTATTGATTGCTTCCTCTGTTCTTCGTCATGACCACTACCCAACTTTATTAATCACAGTTTTCAAACAGATTCTCAAGTTATTGATTGCTTCCTCTGTTCTTCGTCATGACCACTACCCAACTTCTGTCAGGGAATCTGTTATCACAAGTTTCAGATGAACATATGCATGGCCACCGTTGGGGTCATTAGTAGGCTTTAATTTCCTCTTTCAGTGAAAACATCTTGGTGTCATCAATAGGCTCTATTTTATCTTTTTAGTGAAAGCACCTCTGGGCATGAATGGTCCGAAGGGCCTATGCATATAAGTTATTGAAACTCGAGATTTTTTGGTGTGCTTCTTTGTATATAAATTCACACAGAGCCACTATCCATAATTGCTTTGACTTATTGAGACCTGTAGAGGTGACAGAAGTGACTGTTTGTCATTTGGAGTGACTCTCTTATGCATTAGTAGTTCAAGCACCATAATTTGAGATGTTTGGTTTATACTGGATGCATTAGTAGTTCAAGCAACCTAATTTAAGATGTTCAGATCTATTGATTAGAGATTACGGAATCCATCTTGTTCATATTTTGTCAATAATGGTTGGAAGTTATTATTTTCTCATACCAGGTAGTATTGCATCCCTATGTTTGAGCGTTACAAATTATTTGTCTCCTTTAAATTTTAAGCAAAGAAAATTAGCCCCTTCATAGACTTTTAATCAGATCCAACACTCTGTCATTTTTAAACAAAGGACTCAGCCCTGTCCTACGCCATTGACTCCTTTGTTTTCACTTGCAATTAGCTATAAATATATGTCAATTAATTTTATATAAATCATGAGGGCGGCCATCATTTTCGAGCGAACCCTCAGCCCCTCATTTCCGGAAGGGGCCATAAACTCACCAATAACACAAATTTCTCAAATAATAATATAATTTAATTGAATTCGCAGATAGAATTTCAGCAGCATGGAAGATAAATTAGAAAATCCCCAGCTCCCAGTCTTCCAACTGCTAGAAGAGAATCCCAAAATCCTCCATTAACACATCCAAAGGAGGAATATCCTCTACGTTTAGCAACTCCCCATTGTTCGTACGGTCAAGTGGAACTGATTCCCCAAATGTCGTACCCAGTTCCGAAATAATCTGTTGGCCGTCTATGTCACATTCCGTTTCCAAACAGGATGATGATGATGCCACGCCGTTTTCTGAAGGAAGCTGAAATTCTTCTGCAGCGAACTTGGCTGCCGCCGCTTGAATTTGCTGCGGAGATTGAAACGAAGCGCAGTAAATTTTGGGTTGTGAGTGGGGAAAATTGAGCTTGGCCGTGGGACCTCTGAGGCAGTACACGGCAAATTCATATGCCCGGGCAGCTTTTTCTGGTGTGTCGTAGGAGCCCAACCAAATTCTGCCACTGGAATTGGGAATTCGAATTTCTGACACCCATTTCCCCCATTTTCTCTGCCGGATTCCCTTGAACTGCCGCGACTTCAGTGAGCAGCTTTTGGGACTACTGCCGCAGCTCTGGTTTTGTGAGGGTTTAGTCATTGCAAGATTTTGCAGGGGAGTCGCACTGAGTACGTGCTAGTAATGTTTGAAGTCTCTCAAGGGAGGAAGTGTGAAGCTGAGAGGATTTGAAATCAGAATCACAGAGATGTTGGTAGGTACTACCGTTGTGCAAGTGAATGTCTGCGGCATGAGATTGTTTGCTGTAACTGCCAACAAATATATAGAGATAGAAAACGTTTTGAGTGCATGGGATCCTTTGTGGTGTCGTCTAAGAAATTTCGGCGCAGGGGATTTAGAATTATAAAGATGGAACATATTTTATTCCGTGTGAATGTGTCTTGGACGAGTCTCAAGTAGAGCGTTTGGACTAGCATAATCTGGAATATTCCAGAAATCATCGGACTTTCCAACCGGAACTTAGTTGGCGTTCAAATTTTAACGTTTCGTTTTGCCTGACTTTCCACCCACGTGACACGACCCCAACTCGATGGGAATGGAATATTTTTGGACTTTTTGATGATAAAATTTGGTGAAAAATTAGAGGTGAAATCATGATGGGTGGTTTTTTTTTTTTTTTTGTAAATATGGTAGGCCCTCTCTATTTGCTATTTATCTTTGAAAAGCAGGTTACAAAATTAGAAACTTCAGTTATAGCCTCAACCTGCCCGAAGGAAACCAGGTCTGTTGGCCATCTAAGTGCATGAAAAGCGTTCCAAAACTGAAGACAAAGAATAGTCAGCTGCTGCCAGCACATGGAACAATGCATCATGGTGCTGCAAATCTGATTTCATCCAACAAAACAGTAAATAAACTATTATCCATCTGAGGAAGAGACAGGAGCGGGGTCTTTAACATTAGACCCTGGCATGTCCACTTGTTGAAGTTGTTGTAACTGTTTTTCCATGCGACCTACTCTGTCGTCCAATCTGCCCATTCGATCAGCTGCCTGGCACTGGGTAATTTTGATATGAGAGAGTTGGTCCTGCATATCTTCCAGCTTTCCCATGATGCGGGCTTCCACCTTTGTTGTATCCATGTTTTTCTGTCCAGGGGGAAAGCTTTGCATGGCTTTTGCTAGCAGGCATTTCATTGTCCAGTAGGTATGGATAGTCTGATGAAACAAGGTGAGGCGACCTCGGGTATTGGCAGGATCATTGATAAAGTCAAGAATTTCTTCTTCCGTTTCATTGTCTTCTGGTTCAGTTTGGATCTCTCTTTCCCATCCCCGGATTTCCTGACGAATTTTAGAGGAGTTCCCTTTAACATAATTGTCTGCTAGTGTTTCTACAAGCTCTTGGTTGGATTTCCGGCCTCTTTTCTTTGGTAATGGCTCTGGTTGAATTGGTTGCTTCCCTTTCAAGGTCTGAGAAGTTGAGCGACGTTTCCCCATACTCAGCTGAATCTGAAACTGTAACAGAGATATACATGTTTTAGTAAGGGCCCGAGACACTTCACGTGGCCATGTTACAATACTCTTATGAGTATACTAGGTGTGTCTGCGCATCCCGCAGTTGTAAGTTAACCACATACAATCGGTTTGAACATAAAGCCTAACGTTACTGGGCCTATGACGAATCTCGACTCTATTCACCCTATTCCTTTCTATGAGGGTTGAAGCCCTGTCTATCGACCATAAATCAAAACAGAGGGTCCATAACATATTTAACAGAGCAAACAAGTACATGGCAAGGCTCGCTAAACAAACAGGGATATGGAAATCATTTCGCAGACCATAATTATCATATCTGAAAGGAGAAACCATCCTAGACAGAAACCTGCGAGTAATGATACCCATAATAAGGTTTGAAGCCCTGTCAATCGACCATAAAACAAGACAGGGGATCCTTGAAATATTTAACAGTGCAACCAAATTCATGGCAAGGCTCGTTGGAAAAGCAAAGATTGGGAATTCAGTTCGCAGACCATACTTAGCATGATGTAAAGGAGAAACCACCCTAGACAGAAACCTGCGAGTAACGATACCCACATTAACCCGAAAATTCCCCTTCGCGCAGAAGGTGACAAGCCTGTTCAACCGAAGACAGTTATCCTGGTGATTGAGAGGAACTCCATCCCAGGTAACAACCAGATGGCATGGGTCATGAAAACAGGGTCTAACCCACTTTTGGATGGGTAGATCATAACAATAAATTTGACTAACACTACATTCTACCAAGTTATACCACTTACAATTCCGATCCAGAGCACCGACATCCATTTTCAGAAGAAGGAAAAGGTTATATACATACCGCCACCTATCCGAATTACTGAAAGGAGCCGCGCTTCCAGTCTTCCTCCTCTGCTTCTCCCCAGCGATTGCATGCAATGAGCAAAGCATTACCGCGTGAAGGGAGGTTAGAAGGAAACTTACCATGCATGAACCTTGCCGTCCTCCATCTGACAACACAGCCTGTCCCATATACTCGATCATTAAAACTCGCTCGTTCCTGTCCTGCCTTGGGCTATAATCCCGATGGTGCATTGTGGCTGTTGCTTGCGTGGGAAGGGAGATCACCGCCATCACGTTACAATGATGAGTTGTGGTTTGCCAAGTGTTCACCCCGATCGGGGGGAAATCATGATTGGTGTTATTTAAATTTGTTTTTTTAATTGTATATATGAATTAAGTATTTAAAATTTTATTGTGCAAGAATTATTTATTATTTTGTAATTTTAATAAATTCCTATCTTATTTTAGAAAAATTAAACTAGAAAAAACTTTCAAAAAATTTCACCAGTCACACAACAAAATAAGGCAGGAGTCTAACTAGACTGCCTTTTTGCCTGAAAATCATTGAAATTCTAGTAAGATTTTAAGAAAATCCAGTAGGGATTTTTGTAAATCCAAGTTATAGCTATCAAATTTCAATATTTTGGGTGCTCTAGAAGTTTTTAATGGTGCTGAATCCATTTTTACCATCAAAAACATGATTCAAACACTCCCATTGCAAGATTTCTTAAAAAAAATTTATTCGAATTCCAACCAATTTTGATCATCAAAGCAACTCCTATAGCTTAATGAACAACTCCCAAACACCCAAAATAAAATGTGACTTCATTTTAAGAACATGTACCCATCCGATTCCCGTGGGTCATTAAATCTATGTTGTCCCCCACCATCATCCTAAATCTAATGGTGGCCGTTTTCAATGCACAAGAAATCCAAATTGGAGAAGTTTTGATATTTTTTTAAAGGGAATTTAATAATAGTAAATTTAAATTTTTTAAAATATCAAATTTTTTAATAATTAAAAAATATTTTGAATAATAAAAAGATAAATCTAACTGAAAATTATATAAATAATCCTTAAAAAATCAAAATATCTATTAACTAGCCTGTGCCAATTTTAATGATCTCGCAATAAACAATTTTGGCCACATGATGGGACGTCCAGCAAAATCACCTTTTCCAGTACCTTCACAATCCACATCAAACCCAAAAAATTAATCATACGGTTGTTATTCAGCCATTTGATATTGGTATTCAGATAGCTCTATTTTCAGTACAGTGTATTTAAATCATTTTTCTGAAAAATGATTATTTTGATTATATTAAAATTAACCAAAGTTTTTTATTTTTATTTTTATGGTTGAATCTCTTTTTAAGAATATTTTTGTTTTAAATCTAAGCTTTATAGATATATTTATATTACTAAAAAATTGATATTATATTGATAGCTTTTATCTCTCAAAAATCCTGTGAGATTTGGTATTCTTGTAGTGGGAACAAAGCTAATCATTTATATCAGTAACAATTTATGACTCTTTGAGTAGCCACAAAGTTAATCATTTATATCAGTAATAATCTATGACTTTTTTAGTAGCCACGTGAGATCCCTGGGTTAACTTCTCAGATTGTTCAAAAAACATACAAAACTTACTAAAGATCAAACTAGATAGACAAGGCATTGCCCATAAGTAATTACATACATAAGTGTGTTCTTGGAAAGAAAATAAAATCAGTGTTTGCATATAGCATACTAAGACATCTTGAAAGTGATACAAGCATAGGAATGCTAAGCATAGGAATGCTAAGCATAGCCTTTTCAAAAATGGAGAGTCTAAGTGCCATGATAAACTATTATGATAGGCGGAGGAGGTTGGTTGTGCCTTAGGTGGATCCTTTGCTAGAACGACAGTAACAGATGTCATTGAGGTGCAGATCTAATCTTTGTTTCGAATTAAACTGTAACGCTCCCTTTGTGTTAATATGGACATGATAAAATAAATATTATATATTACGAGAGAATTTATTTTGTTCTCTTGTCCTACGGATATTAATAGTTATGACTTCAAATCCACAAACATTGTGAAATAGTTCTTATGAACAAAATACACAATATTTAAAATTGAAGAAAATGAAGGCTCATTTTGCAAAATTTGTCGGGATCTGGAGTTCACTTGAAGGTATTGTCGCTGATTTCAAAGTCAGAAAAGTATGTGTCATCCCCAAATTCATTATTAAATGAAAGATCTGGATTACTCATTAGTGTATATCCATCATGAACAACTAAGTGCCAACCAATAGGGCATTAACGGCAGAGAGGAGGATGCATACGAGATACCATAAATAAACTGGGTGACATTGTCAAGAACCGCAAAATAGTAAGATAAATAGTTGTATAAAAATTGAAGGTGGAGTCAGCTTTCAGAACCTGTGGCGATGATGGTTAAATAAACATCTTCTGGTAAAGTCATTACCTGAATAAAATGAGAGCATCATCAACCATAGAAAGGAAGATCAACCTAAAATGATTTACGAGGTAAGCCTTCCTTTCAAACTGAATTTGTAGAAGAGAATGGGGGATTGGAACTAGGAGACTAAGATTAGCCAAGACCCGACCCATGATACTATCAAAACCATATCGGAAATGTGCCAAAATACCAGGCACCACATACCAATTCAGGACAATTGAATGATATACCCACAAAATCACAGATTTAGGAGGATGCAATGTGTAACATAGCTACCAGCTCAAAGGAATAACTCGCCACTGTGTTATAGAGAAACATTGAACATCAAACATAAAGGTTTTTTCAAATTTATTATTATTATTTAAATAATTTAACTAATTAAAAATATAAAGAAAGCCCATAAAAGTTAAAGTCAAATATTGATTTATCATGTGAACACAACACATAAAATTTAGATACTAATTTACTATGTTAACACAACGTTTATAAGAAGTTGTAGGTATATGCATTACCTACATTCAAAATGGAATGAATTATCTTGGAGATGAATTCCCTTGTGACCTTGGCTTAGGAAACTACCACTTCCATCTCCACCATACTTACCCCAACCGGGTTGCATTTTATCCTCACATTTTGTGATTCTCTTTCACTATTTACAATATTCTCTTTTAGTATTTCCAATATCATGTATTTGTATTTATCCACGACTTATTGCATATATATAACATCATAGGAAAAAATATGCACACTTCAAATTAATTCCTTATTAAGATGTTAATTAAAGTATTAACATTTTTATTATTACATTGAACTAAAAATTAAAATTAAAATGAAAGAAGAATGAAAGAGAAAGTTGTTGGCCACTTCAGGTAAACCCCTTTTCTCGATTTCTTAATATTCTTGCTTAACTCTTTTAGGTGGGATATTTGGGTGATTTTGTTCTAAATTTTCCTTGGATTCCTTGACAGGTACAATTTTTCCACTTTTTTTTTTTCACAAGAGAAAAAACGTTGTTTCATTTTATTAAAACAGTTCATATATCAAAATACATTAATCCTCATGACACATTCTCAACAGAAAGGTCAAGTAGAGAATAAAATGTTCCAGCATAGTCAGATAATAGTCATCTGTCATAGTTATCAACAGCTCCTATAGAAGTATGGATCCGATATTTACATATCCTTAAATAAACTGTAATCATCATAAATAGTTCAACAATCTATTTATAAAAAAGAGACAACCTTCATCCAGAGGCAAGATATGACCATATCAATAATGATCCTCCACATGTAGTAACGCTCACAAAAAGATCAAGACTGAGGGGATATGAAGAAATAATCCTGTCCTTCATCCATCTGAAAATCCACGTTCACAAAAAAGACAATGTTAAGTAGTGTATAAACCAAAGGGAGGACTACTAACACCGATTTGTGCATTAGAGTATCCCCTGCTAAGAAGACGAGTAACAGTCTCGCTTGATAATCGAAAACACAGACTCGCTTGATAGATGTTCTTGGGCTCTTTTGCGTGATCCAGGATACTCATGGCAGAGGGTAAGAAAAGGAGGCCAGTTGAATAGCATTATTGAACTTTAGAACTGATATGGATCCAAAAGGGGAATCTAGTCCATTCTTAGATAATTTATCAGCTCGCCAATTATGCCCCCTATATATGTGATTCAATGTGTAATTCTGGAATTTTGATAATATGTAAAGAGTGCGATCAATCCACCCCTTTAAGTGTTGTCCCTGCAATTTTGATTTTCCAGATATACCATCTATAATGATCCTCGAATCTCCATATACATGGATGCATGGAAATTGAAGATGAAAAGCCACCATGATCCCACTCCATAATGTCATGACCTCAGCCTTGTTGTTTTTCCCATGACCACCATTCCAAGTTATATGATACCTCTCCAAATTCGATACTTTAATCCATGCCCCACACCCACAAATTCCTTCGTTCTGAGCACCATAAAAATATATCGCTGAAAGATCTATATTGTGTGGCCTTCCCCTAACAGAGAGATCTAAAATTTTAGGCATGTGTGTGGGAACATTCTCCATCCAACACAGAATATTTGAGTGCAACCTTGTTATGTCAAAGGGGGCATCTTGAAAGATAATGCGATTACGGGCACCCCAAAGTTCCCACATAATATAATAAGGTAAAGACCTGTAGCAACCCTTAGTTTCTGCCTAGTATTGAAATGTCTATTCACAATCGATAGGCCGCAAGAGTGGATCATCCAAAAATGGAAAAAATAACCTCCATACCCATTGAGCTACAATACATTCAATAAACAGATGATCTACAATTTCATCTTCGATTTTTCAAAGAGTACATCTCCTAGGTCCCTAATTGCCTCATTTTTTGATATTCTCCCATGTGAGTATCTTCCCTTGCCTAAGAAGCCAAATAAACAATGAAATCTTATGTGGGATCTTCCAACTCCACATCGGATAGAAACAGGATATGGGACGATCCCCATTTTGATTTGATTTGATTTTATGGTATAATTCATGCACATATATGCAATTTTCTTGAAATGATCCATCCCATGAAATCCTATCACCCGCTCTATTGTGAGATAAGCCAGCAAGCTGAATAGAGCCAATAAATCGTTTCCAGGCATCTTTATCATTGATCTGTAAACCAATAGCAGACATATATTTCTAGATAGGGGCACCCAATTCCCAATGAGAGATAATATCCGACAGAAAAAATAATCCCCTTTGATTGAGTCTATGTATTAAAACTGCATCAAATACCTCCTTATCTTGTAGTCCCATGATTCTGGCACTTCCAATGGGAATTTTTTTCCCATTTCCAAATCTCCATATCAATCTATTGCCCAGGATTTCCTTAATCTTATTAAAGTTGCGCCAAATCTGAGAAGAAACATGAACAGATTCGAAATTACCATGAAAGAACTGATAAATAGTATCGCCAGATATATACTTATGACCAATGATTTTGGCCCATATCCCATTGCTGTTTAGAACATGCCATAGTGATTTGGTGAGAAAGGCATTTGAGAAAACTCAAAGATCCAATAAACCCCATCCTCCATAGGATTTGGGTATAGTGAGTAATGATAGCTTGCAAAGGTGATATTTTTTCCTGGGGGATGATCCCGCCCATATAAAGTGCGATATAATTGCATTTATTTTTCCAATAGTGAAAGCTGGCAAGTAATACAAATGCGCCCAATACACCATTTGCAATCTACGATAATTCTTTGGAGAGAGTTCGGTGGTTGATTTCCAGATTCCTTGTCTAATAATTTCTACTTCTCTTCAAATGTGGTCAGAAACTTACTCGACTAGAGTTATGCTATCAATTAATTTTTTTAAAACTACAACAAGGGTATGAAAATGTTATCTATTTTGGGCTTCAAAATCCATGCCGCTATGGACGCTTGGCCTGGTCGACCCATAAGGATTATGTTGGTTCCCATTAATCTTTAGATGAATCAATATTCAATGACCCTAGTTCCCTTTCCAGTTTTGAATCTCCAAAAAAATTCTGAGGGTTTTTCCAAAACAGTCGAAGACGTGTAGGGCAAGAACTTGACATTCATTGTCTGGGTAAGAGTTAATTTTATTCTTTGCATTCTATGTTATATTCCCAGTATCTGTTGCACTAGAGTAATAATTACGTATTCTCATTATTGTTGTAGCAGTTTGGAGGGTTGCAAGCACTCTGTCTCGACCGTAGGTAACAATTAGGTCAGTTTATGTTGTGAATGTTTATTTTATCAATATCTAGATATACTTTGATGAGTTTATTACTAACCTTGGACTCTTTTCCTCCATGTTACACTACAATATAAAGGGGGGTTTTAAGGCAATTTTTGGGTTAATTGTCTTAAATTGAGCCAAAAGAAAACTTGTGTATTGTATTAAATATTGTTGTTAAGTGGGTGTCTCAAATTAAATTGTATCAAAATATTGTCTCTATAAAGAAAATATATTACACAGATATAACACAGGCCTTTTTGTCTCTCTAGAGACATTTTCATTTTTGTCTCTCAAAAGACAGTGTCATTTTTGTTTCTCTAGAGACAATAGTTGGGAATAAAGACATATTGTCTTTAAAAAGACAATGACTGTGATCCTAACTATTGTCTCTCTAGAGACAACAACAAATTACATTCAAAGATAATACAATATCACTTTTGTCTTTGTAGAGATAATATAAAATAATGAATCTATAAAAATATCTCACCATTGAAAAAAACCAATATTAAAAGTATTTAATTAAAAATAAACTACAATATCTTAGATCAATTCATATTAGGACACAGTGGAATCGAATCACTGACCTCTTGCTTATAAAGCAGGTGCTCTTCCATTGAGCTAGCACCCATTAAAGAATTATGTGAGATTTATGGTAGCCCTTGAAATTACATATGTAGGCATTGATTTAAAAAAAATGCTTAACACATAATGGTGTAATCTTTGTAAAATCTAAAATCAATGCAGACCCTATTTTTAACTTGATAAAAATAACTCATTGGATTTAGCTCAATGTCACACCCATGTAGCATCACTTACACAAGTAGCGAATATACAATATTTACAAACTATTTAATCTAGTCATACAACAAAAAGAAACTAGAATTATCACAAGCCTTTAATATCTTGTCACAACTATTGAATGGTTTATGTTTATCATGTTTCCAGTCTTCATATATTCCAAAAATATGAATATTTTCAAGGAATTTTTCACATCAACTAAAGACAAGGTAGAGAGAAATTGGCATAGCCATCCACTTATCTATCCCTTCCTATCTATCCATAAAATTTTTGTAGAAATTTAGATAATCCAACACAATTATCATTACTTGTTAGTAATGATAAAAAATGAGACTCAATAATGTACTCATATTTAACTTGCACCGTAGAAGAGAAGGTTGGTGCACAACCAACATATTCTTGGCCAATCAATGTAACCAATGCTAACAACCTTCTATGCAATTACACTTCCAAAGAAGTCATGCATAGCTTTGAAAGCTCGATTTAATCCTACTGCATTGAATTCAAAAGAGTATGGTATATATTTTTTTACCACATATCCAAATTAAACCTTGTAACAATAAAGGTTGAAGTCCTAATTAGAAAACAAAGTGATCAAGTTGCCTTGAATTCATCTTCAGGAGTTGCAGCAGGGTCCAACCCACAACAATTTTGGGGTAAATTTGGGGCTTCTTCGCCCAAAAGTCTCTTTGTTGGAACCTGATGAGAAAATCTAAAAATCTCCTTCCTTGAAACCAAGTTAACCACCTTATTCCTCTGATACATAGACTTGAAACCATAAATCCTGACAAGAGGAACCGCACTCACTCCAACCTCTTCCACAAGTCATTTGAAATTTATGCCATTTCATACTTAAATTTAACTTCTCGAGGAGTGCCTTCATTCAAAGTAGAATTCCACTCTCTGTACAAGGCCCAAACCTCACCCTTTTGGGGAAATATCCTAATAGTTCCTTTAGGATTTTTCTCCCATGCAATAATATGAGAAAAAATATTTAGCACGTTGTTGTTGGCAGATTTTCCATGCTTAAAATGCCCACAACCCTGGTAGAATCCATCATCCAGCCAGTTAGTGACAGTCATACCTTAAATGAAATTAAGATCCATTTTACAAGAATTAAAATCTAAGAATATTAGCTGAAAATTCTCAAGGAGGTCAGGAGGAAAGGCTTCAGCTTTGATGGGAGTTGTTATGATTCCCTTATCGAGTCACATTTTACAAATAAGGGTTTTTCTTGTGCTCTAGGTCTCTTCAAAGACAAAGGGGAAAAGGTCTCTCTATTTAGTAATTGTTGTCAAAGATAGACCAATGGAGTTGCAAAGGAAAGTAAACCGATTTTCATGGCATGTTTAGATTAAACCAATGACAATAGAAAAAAAAAGAAAAAAAAAGAAAAAAAAAAGAAAAAAAAGAAAAACATTTGTCCTTGAATTTGGAGAACGAAGACCATGCTGGAAAGGAATGCTACAAAAACAACAAACTTTGATTGAAGCAGAGAATAAATTTTTGACTCAGTTGCCAAAATTTATATTGAGATAAGCATCTAATGTCATTTTTGTGTGCATTGAACCTCATGTCTACATTTTGGACTTATTTGGATGTCAACTAACTGTGTGAATTTTCTCATGTTTGGATAGCATCCAAATTGCTAGCATCTGAGTTATTGTTCCACGTAATATAAATAGGATTATTGAATGTGACTGTTAAAATGAAAATTGTTTTCTCTCTCAAGGAATTTTCAGGGTTATATATCTACTATCATGCTTAACATCGCTATGGAATATGAACACGTATGAGGTCTGTGCGAATTGATTGATTTTACATTTAACCTATATTAGACCCCCATTTTTTAAGTAATTGTAGGCCTAGGTTGTAGGGCTATGACTCTATGATGGATGGGATAGAAAAGAGGGATCCCTAGTCTCCAATGGCCATCTTCTACTCTCTAATTATTTCTTCAATGAGAATTTGTTAAGAGATTGATTTGCGAATATCTTACAATGTACCGAGATATATATGAGGACAACAACGAACTTATGTCCATTTCTTCATTTAAATGGCCATTCAACCTTCACAATATTTAGGAAAATTATGCTCTAGATAGGATAACTGAAAATATTAAGATCCTTCCAGATTTCAGCAATAAGGCTAGAGACAATCTATATATGTGACAATGTAAAGGAAAACTCAACAATGAACCTATGTGTTGGTGAAAACCATAATCCTTGGCTATGCATGTAGTTGCAGTTGAGCTTGTAAAATCCTAGATCTCAAATTACATGTGCCAAGATATGGGTATAGAATTCTTGAATGTGACTGTTAAAATGGAAGTTGTTTTCTCTCTCAAGGACTTTTCAGGGCTATATACATAATGTCATGCTTAACATCATTGTGGAATGTGGATAGGTATGAAGTATGTGCGAATTGATTAATTTTACACAACCTATCTTAGTTCCCCATTATTTAACTGATTTTGGGTCTAGGTTGTAGGGATATGACTTCATGTGATGGATGGGATGGAAAAGAGGGAGCCTTAGTCCCCATCTTCTACTCTCTAATTATTTGCTTCAATGGAAATTTGTCAAGGGATTGATTTTAGAATATCTTACAATGTACCCAGATATCTCTGAGGACAATGATGAGTTTATGCCCATTTCATCATTTCAATGATCATTTAACCTTCACAATATATAGGACAATTATGCTCTAGATAGGATAACTGAAAATATTAAGATCCTTAAAGATTTTAGCAATAAATCTAGAGACAATATATATATATGTGTGTGTGTGTGTGTGTGGAAATGTAAAGGCAAACTCGACAATGAAGTCATGTGTTGGTGAAAACCATAATCCTTGGTTATGCATGTAGTCGTAGTTGAGTTTGAAAAATACCAGATCTCAAATTAAAAGTGACAAGATATTGGTGTAGATGGGTCTAATTCTATGGATGGAATTTTTGCCCAAGTTAAGTTAATGCATGGCCCATTTCATGATCATGTTGGTTCTAAAATGAACTCCCAAACTCACTAGGTTTGAAGGTGCCCACCCAAGTTCAGTGTGAAAGAACTTGACCTAGCAATACATTGCTTGGGCATTTGACATTACCTGCAACATATCACTAATGAATCCTCTTCACCAGTGAGAGAAAAAAGGGAGGTTTTATATCATGGGGAAATCATCTTTTCCAATGGAAAAGACGAGTAGAAAGCCCTGTATTTCTCAGAAAGGATGTTTTTCTTTGATATAGGGAAAAGTGGTCTTATTTAAGTTGTTTATCACCCATAAATCCTCTTTTGGGGATAATATAGTGATCACATTCTCACATCGCTTAAGAAATAATTATCGCAATGATATAGAGAGGGTTGTCCTCCTTATTGTGCAAGAATCCTCATCTCCCCCAAATCAATTGAGAACTCAAAGAGACCTAAGTGTTGTTTCAACTAGCCTACAATATGTGGTAGGTTAATTAGCACTCTATGAGTAAGGGTGGGAAATTTTAAACCTAAAGATCGAACACTAATACCATAACATCAATAAGTGGTATGCATGGCTCAAGCATTAGCTTGAGAAAAAATTTAGACCCGACTCCTTCAAATACCATAGGTGTCAAGTTTCTTACAAGATTCTTCATTTTCCATTGGTCCTTTTGTGATCGAATGATTGTAGCTTTGAAAAGGGTCTCAAAGTCACTTCTAATAATGTGATGGACCTATGATCTTCCTCTCATCATGAATTTTAACATGGTAATCTAAGTAGTGTTTTGGAAATTGATTGAATTTGGAAATTAACACTAAGCAATAATTAGAGAGTAGAAGATGGGCATTGGGGACTGTTGGAACACCTAATCCTACATGGGTAGGTGTGGAATATGAAAAGTCACAATGGAGTCCAAGTGACCTTGGAATGTGAAACCAAGAGTCACACCATTGTACTATAAATGTACATCTTTGTATGATGGAAAATAAGAAAGCCTCACGCTTATCTTTCATTGTGTGTTGTGTCTCTTGTGTGTGCATTCTTCTTCTCATACACCATGTGTGTGCTTCAACATGGTGTTTAACATGGTATCAGAGCAGGCGATTGCTGGCCCTGCTCCACTTTGAATGAGCCATTTGTGTCTATGGCCTATGCATATCTGCAAAAATTCTTGGCATTTTTGCAGCATTTAGAGGAGATCTGTTGTGATTTCGCAGACATTTTGCGGCATTGAGAGGTGTTTTGAAGGACTTTAACGCGTTGAAATGCCTTTGGAGAAAACGACATTGAAATTGGGACAATGAGCGTTTGTTTTGAAGAAGAGCGGCAAACGCGATTACTTTAATCGAAGGTTTATTATATATGATTTACGCTTATTAAAATGCACATTTTGAAGAGGCTGTGAATAGTGTTTTAAATTGGGTTTTAATGAACAAGTTTCGAGTTTTCCGGAAATATTTCGAGTTTCATTTGAAGATTTGATTTACGCAATTCTACATTTTCTGTTCTTTAGGCTATTGAAAAAAAAAATTAGAGTTCTTGCTAAAATTCTACGGAATTTTCTTCTTTGGATTACGAAAGATTTCTAGATTTGCAAAATAAATTTCTTATGTGCTATGTGGCAGATTCTTCTGTCTCTTAGCACATTCTTTTGCTCTACGCAATTTGGAATCATTCTGTTGCTTCTGGTCTGGAATCTCTGCTCTGCTTGTAAAAAATAAAAATAAAAATAAAAAAAGACAGAAAAAAATTCTGCCATTCCGGGCCTTTATTTGCACTCCTCCCTCTACCAATTTTTATCACATTCTTTCTCTGTTCTTGGCTCCCTCCCTCAAACCATTTCTTATTCCTAACCTCTGTCTCACACCACCCTTCATTTGCCCCTCCCTCACTCAGTCCCCACGGCAGAGCCGTCCTTTCCCTGCGGCCTTAGAGCACTCCACTCAAACCCTTAACCCACTACCCACTCCACTCTGCAACTAACGGCTACCTACTACCCCGTCCCCTCACCTCCTACCCACATCCCATACCTTACTCCCTCTGCGCACAGTCCCCCTTCCCTACGTTGGCTCTACACCTAACTCCCTTTCGTAACGCTCCCCTTCAACCTCTCATTACGCCTGCGCCTCACCACTAAACTAATTCCCCTCCCACTATACAATTCCTCTCCTCCCATTTTAATAATCTCCATTTAAATTAAATCACTCCCCCCTTATTACAATATATTCCTTTAAATTAACTCCTGTCTCTTTTCAAATTCAGCCTTTCTATTATCATTCTTTCATTCTCCTCTCATCATTCAATTGATTGCTTTGCTCTCATCAACATCATTAAATAATAAATACCTCATTTTATTCTGACTACTTATCTGTATTATACTCTTCATTCCCATTTTTTAATTAATTCTTTTTTTTTTTTAAAATAAAAAAATAAAAATCCCTTTTTCCATTTTAATATTTTATTTAATATAATACCCCACTCCCATTTCAAATAAATTTCCCATATTTTTTATTTTTTATTTCCCCCTCTTTTTAATTAATCCCCTTCCCTTTAATTTTTAATTATTCTCATTTTTTTTTAAAAATTAATTTTAAAATAAAAAACAGCAAAGAGAGAGAGGAGAGAGAAGATTTGAACAACAGAAAAAGAGGAATGACATGTGAGAAGAATTGAAAAAATGGCATGGACTATATTTAGAGAAAAGTGGATTTGACATTTTATGAATTGTGGCTTATATAAGAAGGTGATTTTTTGAAGACAAGTTTGCCATCATTGCAAAACAACGATTTGAAGAAGAGTTTTCAGCTGCCTCAAAGGCCTCTTGCACATTGTTTTTGCTGCACATTTTTGCAGAGATATGTATTGAGCTGACATTGTATTGTGAGTGAATATTGCTTCTTCATTCATAATCAGTATTTGAGTTGTTGGATTGTTGATTGCCCTCTATCATTTGAGGAGCAGATTTTGTACTTTCCATAGTTGGAAGTCCTCTTGAGTCATTTATATTTCTTGTTGCATCACATTGTAAACGGGTGCATTTTCGGTTGAAACCGACACCCTTTCATTTTTTGAGCCTAAGTTGTTGAAAATGGCCAAAATCAATGAGGCATTAGTGTTGTTGAATGACCTCATTCATTCAAATGTTCATGATATGATAAAAATGAGCAAGGATGCTCTATGTAACATTCAGAGTTGTTTGCTAGATGCACAAGAAAAGATTGAGTTTTTGCAGTTGGAAACTCAGCTTCAGCAAGATGAACTTCAGCAAAAGAGTCACCATTCTCAACCTGTTTCTGTTCAGAAGATTGAGAAGGACTTCTAATGTAAGAAAGAAAGACAAACTCATAATGATTCCCCAGCAGATTTCCATCGCATTAGAGCAAGAGGTACATGCAGATGTGTGAAATTTCAAATTTAATCCCCTAAGCCCATCATCGATTCAAGAAGAGCTTGTCCACAACAAGCACCGAACCTGTCTGGATATGACAAGGATGTGTCCTTTCATATTCCAGATTACACAAAGCCCATCATATTTCGTTGTAGAGGCTGATTACACACAGCTTCTCACACGTTGCTTCTGATCCCTTGCTTCCACTTCCACAACAGATTGAGAAATGCCAACACCGTGATCGAGTTGGCCATATGAAAGATCACTGTTTTGATCTTCATCCATGCAAGCACTGTGGTCGGCACACCCATTCTTCAGACAGATGCTTCAGACACAAGCCTCCTGCAAGAACCAAGATTCATCTTGGATGGATCGCTTCTTGGCAATGGGCATCAGCAGCTAAGAAGATGTTTACGACACATGTTAGAACTTGTTCACGGATATTGAGCAAACTTGCAGTTGAGTTTTCGCCATCATCTCACCTTGTCCCTGACAGGGGGGAAAATGGTGGTCATGTACAAGCTTCGACGACAGATCAAGCGAGCCCGAGCCACAATCTCTCATTCCATGTTCAGAGTTGTAGCCAGCAGTTCAAGCGAGCCCGAGCCGCACCCGTTATTCCTGTGAGTCGAGATGTAGCTGCAGACACGGATGTTCATGAGCATACCTTCTGCCAGGATAACTCAAAACCCAAATTTTCTTGCCAGGATAACCTAAAATCCATCATCTTCGTTGGTGGACAACCTAAAACCACCAAGTTTGCAGGAACACTTCCTCTAGCAGGTTTTCCAATGAGCACTTTTCAGCTTTTCAAGTTTGGTTGAGTTCCGTGAAATGCATCACATCCCAGGTTGTTGTAATCCTAAATCATCAGTCATAGACTCCTCCCTTTTCCTTTAGGTCGAAGGTCTCCTTTTTATGAGGGACACCCTCAGCAAGGCTTCCTAGCTTCTCGCCAGCTTTTGAAGAGTTCGGAATCGCATTGATGTTTTGCGTTCTGTTTGTGTCACTCCCAAAACCACTTTTCCAACATTTCAGAGAGTTGATTCAGCCAAGTGCTGCCATGCATACTTTGCAGATTTGTATTACAACTCTTTTCTTGGACTCACACATACCCCTTCTGATTAAGGGGGGATGTTGGAACACCTAATCCTACATGGGTAGGTGTGGAATGCGAAAAGTCACAATGGAGTCCAAGTGACCTTGGAATGTGAAACCAAGAGTCACACCATTGTACTATAAATGTACATCTTTGTATGATGGAAAATAAGAAAGCCTCACGCTTATCTTTCATTGTGTGTTGTGTCTCTTGTGTGTGCATTCTTCTTCTCATACACCATGTGTGTGCTTCAACATGGTGTTTAACAGGGACTACCGCTCCCTCTTTTCTAAGCATAAATCCACTCTCTGTACAGGGCCCAAACATCACCTTTTCGGGGAAATATCCTAATAGTTCCTTTTCTCCCATGCAAAAATATGAGAAAAAATATTTAGCACGTTGTTGTCGACATATTTTCCATGCTTAAAATGCCCACAACTCTAGTAAAACCCATCACCCAGCCAATTAGTGACAGTCATACCTTCAATGAAATTAAGATCCATTTTACAAGGATTACAATCTAGGAATACTAGCTGAAAATTCTCAAGGAGGTGAGGAGGCAAGGCTTCAACTCTGATGGGAGCTGTTATGATGCCCTTATCAGGTCATGTTTTGCAAATAAGGGTTTTCCTAGTGCTCTAGGTCTCTTCAAGGAGATGAGAGGGGAAACAACCTCTCTCTTTAGTAATTGCTGTCAAAGACAAACCAATGGAGTTTCAAAGGAAAGTAAACCAATTTTTATGGCCTGTTTGTTAGATGAAACCAATGACAGAAAAAATAAAAATAAATAAATAAATAAATAAAAATAATATATATATATATATATATATATATATATATATATATATATATATATATATATATATATATAAATAAATAAATAAATAAATAAATAAATAATAAAAAAAATTGTCCCTAAATTTGTAGAATGAAGACCATGATGGAAAGGACTGCTACAGCAGAAGCAAACCTTGCTTGAAGCAGATAATAAATTTCCCACTCAGTTGCCAAAATTTATATTGAAGTAAGAATCTAATGCCATTTTTGTGTCAATTGAACCTCATGTCTACATTTTTGACTTATTTGGATATCAACTAACTGTGTGAATTTGATCATGTTTGGATAGTATCCAAATTGATAGCATCTAAATTGATGTTCCACATAATATGAATATAATTCTTGAATGTGACTGTTAAAATGGAAGTTGTTTTCTCTCTCAAGGACTTTTCAGGGTTATATATGTACTTTCATGCTTAACATTGCCGTGGAATATGGACACGTATGAGGTCTGTGCGAATTGATTGATTTTACACTTAACCTATCTTATACCACCATTATTCAACTGATTGTAGGCCTAGGTCGTAGGGCTATGACTATGTGTGATAAATGGGTTGGAAAAGAGGGAGCCTTAGTCCCCAATGCCCATCTTCTACTCTCTAATTATTGTTTCAATGGAAATTTGCTAAGAGATTGATTTGCGAATATCTTACAATGTACCCAGATATCTATGAGGGCAACAACGAGCTTATTTCCATTTTGTCATTTAAATGGTTATTCAACCTTCACAATTTTTAGGAAAATTATGATCTAGATAGGATGAATGACAATATTAAGATCCTTCAAGATTAAGCAATAAGGCCAATATATATATATATATATATATATATATATATATATATATATGAAATGTAAAGGCAAACTCAGCAATGAAGCCGTGTGTTGGTGAAAACCATAATCCTTGGCTATGCATATAGTCGCAGTTGAGTTTGTAAAATCTGAGATCTCAAATTAGATGTGCCAAGATATGGGTGTAGAATTCTTGAATGTGACTGTTAAAATGGAAGTTTTTTTCTCGCTCAAGGACTTTTCAGGGCTATATGCATACTTTCATGCTTAACATCGTTGTGGAATGTGGACAGGTATGAAGTCTGTGTGAATTGATTGATTTTACACAACCTATCTTAGACCCCCATTATTTAATTGATTGTAGGCCTAGGTTGTAGGGCTATGACTCTGTGTGATGGATGGGTTGGAAAAGAGGGAGCCTTAGTCCCCATCTTCGACTCTCTAATTATTTTCTTCAATGGAAATTTGTCAAGGGATTGATTTGAGAATATATTACAATGTACCCAAATATATGAGGACAACGATGAGCTTATGCCCATTTGGTCATTTCAACGGCCTTTCAACCTTCAAAATAGTTAGGACGATTATTCTCTAGATAGGATAACTGACAATATTAAGATCCTTGAAGATTTCAACAATAATTCTAGAGAGGGTTGTCCTATCTTTAAAGTTAAGTTGATACTTCTTTATTACTGAAATCTTCAATCCTTAAGAAAGAAGTATCATTCTGATACAATACGTGTAATGCACACTTCAATCCCATTCTTCCCCGATAACCTTTCCCTAAGAATTTTCACCATGGTGGCCTCCAAGTTGAAACTGATGTTCTTCATTATCCTCTCACTGAAAATATTTGTAACATTGTCAGAAGAGAATGAAATTAATGGAGTTTCCATGACCCTCCACATGAAGATGAGAAAGAAGAGCGAGTCTACAAAGAAGATCGCCGTGGAGGAATATATATACCTTTCGGCTAGAGGCTTCCTCGAGTATTACATTAAATTATCGATGGGTACTCTTGTACAAGAGCTATTTCTTGTGATGGACACATTTAGTTATGTGGTGTGGGTAGCCTGCACCCGAAATTATAGATGCAACGAGTGCAATGGATAGAGGACAATATTTCTTCGAATAAAGTCATCCTCTAATGTGGCTTTAAAGTGCGTAGATCCCAAGTGCATAGACCTGTGCGATAATGAAGGCTGCGTCGAAAGCTTCCAGAAGTGCTTGCATATTTGTCCACATTTCATCCTTACTTATGGCGCGGGAAATGTGACGGGGCGTCTACTGACTGACACCTTGACTTAGCCAATTGAAGATGGAGGAAATTGAGAAATAAAGAACTTCACATTTGGATGTTCAATGCTTTCGTTCGGGGCTACTGGTATTGTAGGATTTGGCAGAGGAGGATTTTCTATGCCTTCCCAACTTACTCCTATTATTGGTGATAAATTTGTGTATTGCCTTGACTATGGGTGAAAATGCAAAGATGGGTAACACTTTTGTGACAATTCGGGGCGGAAATTTTTTTTCCTCCATAGTTCGGCTAAACAATTCAGGAGTTCGGCCGAACTATTGAATTTAGTTTGGTCGAACTTTGTTTTCTGTTTACATTGACGGCAATGGCAAACAAATTTTTCACCTGAGTTTGGAAAACTGGCAAACAAAGTTCGATCGAACTATTATTTTATAAATATATTGCCCGCAACCTGTTCTGGGTTTTTTTTCACATTTATCGCACACTCATTTCTGTCCAGCATTCTCGCGCGCTTAGTTCTGTCACACGCGAATTAAGCTCAAGGAGGTAAGATATACCAAATTTTAAATTTCTGTAATTTTTTTGTTGTTGTTTTTTTTTAATTTTGTTTTAATCTAATTTTTTTGTTGCAGAGGTCTTCCATGACATCTTCAGGAATTATTGTCTTTAGCGTCTTCAGGGATCATTGTCTTCAGCGTCCTCTACTGTGACTTTACAGGTACGTTTAACATTCTCCCTGTTATCTTGTAGGGAATTTATGCAGAAGAGAAATCAGTTATGAATGAGAGAGGCCCTGTCTCTACTTTTTTTGGCTCTGTCTTTGCTTTTTTTGGCTCCGTCTCTGCTTTTTTTGGTGCTCTGTTTTTTTGGCTCTCTACTTTTTTTGGTTCTCTGCCTTATGTGCAATGGTTCATTCCATATTATTCATAGATCAAATGTAATTTAAATACAAGATTTATCATAATGTACAATGACTCATTCCATATTCATTTTTAGATTCAGGAGGAGCTGATTTATCATAATGTACAATGACTCATTCCATATTCATTTTTAGATTCAGGAGGAGCTTTTGAGAATGTTATGATAATGCCAATAAAGAATGAGCTAGAATCATCTTCAACATCTATTAATTAGATATGAAAATTTATAATACTATTGTGTACATTTGAGAATATTTTGGAACATATTTATATAAATTATATATACATATGTACTTTTTTTGGCTCTGTCTCTATTAATTAGATATGAAAATTTATAATACTACTGTGTACATTTGAGAATATTTTGGAACGTGTTTATATAAATTATATATACATATGTACTTTATAAATATTTTGGAACATGTTTGTTGTGTGAGGAAGTGGCACTTTATGATGATATGTTTAGTGATTGAAGGAAGTAGAATATTTTATTTTCGAAATTATTATTACACTTGTATTGAAACACTTAATAGATATGTAGGTTCACTGAAATTTACCTTAATATCTTGTAGAGCCCATTTCATCCAAAACACTGAAAAAGAAGTAACTACTATGTATTCCACTTCTACTCTAGATAGAGAAAGTAATGACTCTTTCTTGCTTAACCATTAAACCAAAGACTCTTCCTAAGTAGAATTATACATTGTCCACTTGTACTTTTCATGTCATCCACACAAACCTAGTTGAATCTCTATATGTTGTCAATGTAAATTTCTCACCTTTTGGGTACTATAGTCCATTGTTTGTAGTCTCTTTCAAGTATCTTAATATATTTTTGTTGGTAATAGATGAATTTCTCACCTTTTGGGTACTATAGTCCATTGTTTGTAGTCTCTTTCAAGTATCTTCATATTTGTTTGTTGGTGTTTGTTGGTAATAGATGACTCTATTTAGTTTTTGATTGAAATATTCCAACTAATATAAATTCCAAAATTATATCTAGTCTTTAAACCTTGTTATGTATATCAAGCTTCCTATCATATATATGTAAAGGTTATGATCAATATATCACCTCATTCATCATCCATCATCTGCACATAACTTGCATCCAATTGATATGGAGATTAACTTAGGTCATTCATCATTAATCATCTGCACATAAATTGAATTCCAAAATTATATCTAGTCTAAACCTTGTTATGTATATCAAGCTTCCTATCATATAGATGTAAAGGTTATGATCAACATCACCTCATTCATCATCCATCATCTGCACATAACTTGCATCCAATTGATATGGAGATTCACTTAGGTCATTCATCATCCATCATCTGCACATAACTTGAATTCCAAAATTATATCTAGTCTAAACCTTGTTATGTATATCAAGCTTCCTATAATATAGATGTAAAGGTTATGATCAACATCACCTCATTCATCATCCATCATCTGCACATAACTTGCATCCAATTGATATGGAGATTCACTTAGGTCATTCATCATCAATCATCTGCACATAACTTGAATTCCAAAATTATATCTAGTCTAAACCTTGTTATGTATATCAAGCTTCCTATCATATAGATGTAAAGGTTATGATAAACAACACCTCATTCATCATTCATCATATGCACATAACTTGCATCCAATTGATATGGAGATTCACTTATCTCATTCATCATCCATCATCTGCACATAACTTGAATTCCAAAATTATATCTATTCTAAACCTTTTTATGTATATCAAGCTTCCTATCATATATATGTAAAGGTTATGATCAACATCACCTCATTCATCATCCATCATCTACACATAACTTGCATCCAATTGATATGGAGATTCACTTAGTTCATTCATCATCCATCATTTGCACATAGCTTGCATGTTATGTGCATCCAATTGATATTCAACATGTATATAGTATTTAGAAGAAAAAAGTAATTTGATACAAAACATAGGTTTTAACCAATTATGTAGTTTTTCAGTTTCATATCCATGGTCTCAAACAATGAGAGAGAAAAAAACTTTTATGTTCAACATGTAAAACACAAATTAGCCATAAAAGTTTCCCATTGAAACCAAAAGTGATTTGATACAAAACATAGGTTTTAACCTAATCTAGTAAATGCCCCTACATTCAATTTCTAGAATAGATCTAATTATAAGTTTTTCATTTTCATATCTATGGTAGTTCTATAGGCAGAGTCTGTAAAGGCCAGGTAGCCTTTGGATCTCATCTTTTATGAAAGGTGACATATCTAGTAAATGCCCCTACAGTCAATCTCTGGAATAGATCTAGATGCCCCTACAGTCAACATGTATTTAGTATTTATAAATAAAAAGTAATTTGATACAAAACATAGGTTTTAACCAAGTATATAGTTTTTCATTTTCATATCCATAGTCTCAAACAATGAGAGAGAAAATACCTTTTATATTCAATGTATGTAAAACAAAAACTAGCCATATCTCTAGAATAGATCTAAATAGAAGTTTTTCATTTTCATATCCATGGTCTCAAACAATGAGAGAGAAAAAAACTTTTTATATTCAACATATAAAACACTTGAATTAGCCATAAAAGTTTCCCATGGAAACCATAAGTGATTTGATACAAAACATAGGTTTTAACCTAAGAGTAAATGCCCCTACAAGTCAATCAATCTCTCGAATAGTTTTAAATATAGAAGTTTTTCATTTTCATATCCATGGTCTCAAACAATGAGAGAAAAAACCTTTTATATTCAATGCATGTAAAACACAAATTAGCCATATCTCTAGAATAGATCTAAATAGAAGTTTTTCATTTTCATATCCATGGTCTCAAATAATGAGAGAGAAAAAAATCTTTTATATTCAACATGTAAAACACAAATTAGCAATAAAAGTTTCCCATTGAAACCATAAGTGATTTGATACAAAACATAGGTTTTAACCTAAAGTAAATGCCCCTATAGTCAATCTCTGGAATAGTTTTAAATAAAAGTTTTTCATTTTCATATTTATGGTCTCAAATAATGAGAGAATTTTTTTTTATATTCAATGTATGTAAAACATTGAATATAAGCAATTGAATTGTATGTAAAACATTGAATATAAGAATTATATATTTGGTGAAAGATTGTTTTGCATGCTTGTCATTAAGCAACAAAGCTAAAGTAGAGTTTTTGAAATGGATAATCAAGAATGTAATGCCTTGATCCATTAATGGAATTATTTGGTCCTCAACATCGTTTGTGGATAACTGCGTTTTCCATGATAAATAATGTTTTCCACTCTTTATTATACGACAATGCCTCTTTATTGTACAATAATGCTTACTATACTCTTTGATAGGCAGAGGTTTTTTTGAGAAGATTATTGATTACCTGGTTTCGTTTGTGGATAATTGATGTTTTCCATGATAACTAAAGTTTTCCACTCTTTATTATAGGCCACTGCCTCTTTATTGTACAATAATGCTTACTGTACTCTTTGATAGGTAGAGTTTTTTTTAGAAGATTATTGATTACTTGGTTAAAATTAATTGTCTTCGAAGGGGTGGAAAGTGAGAACTTATATTTTCATATCATTTTCTATCCCTACAAAAAGGGAAGAAAATTATATTCACATTTAAAATTTTGTTATTGCAGATATAAAGTTAACTTTCCTTTACAAAATAAAAAATTCCTGCATGTTTAAAGTCTGCTAACAATAGCTTTATTTTAAGTCATAAAATATAATTAAATGTTGTGCTCACCCTCCATCAGTAGGTTGGTGAGAATTAGATTGCAGGTACCTTGTGAGTCCCAATCAACAATTAGCTCACAAACAGTGAACAAGAACAAGTGAGATTAGAACCTCTTGAAGTACACCTCATTTACAGAATTCAATGTTTGCTGTTAGTGTAAATCAATTCAATATTTGTTGTTAGTGTAGGTCTATTTTTTGTATAGTTATTTAAAAAAATTTCAATATTTTTCATATAGAGTTATTGTGCTCCAAACCCCATTATTTTATTAATTGAAGAATATAAAACAAACATTTGCAACTAGTAATAATGCATTATTTTATTAATTGAAGAATATAAAACAAGCATTTCCAACCCGTGATAATGCATTGATATTTACTGAACCCCATCATTAATTCCAAGATCCCCTGCCAGACATGAGATGCTACGTCTTTGGTAGTGTTGAGCCTCCTTAGACTCTTCTTCTTCACGAGGGGATTTGGAAAAAACTCAAGGATTTGGAAAAAACTCAATTATGATTGGTTGCAGCAATATGTGGCTTGCTTTGTAAACAAACATTACACGTGAGTAATTATTTATTGTTATAACAAGTACCTTAACACTAGTTGCAAAGCACTGAAAGTAGGATTTGCAAATAATGGAACGAGTTTTGGTCTTTTTGGACGCACCATGTTAAGCCAAGGCTGTTAATACCCTTTATATGACAAAATGTCCATTAATTACAATCCACATTTTTTATTTATAGAGTATAAAGTGAGATTTAATGTCAAAAGTTTATGATGACATAACTAATTGACAAGAGTATAATGGCAATAACTCAGGTCTAGACTAGTTCTAATGGATTTTAGCCTTTGCCAATAATGCATAGTGAGTGATAGCAGATTATTAATCGCAGTTTTCAAATAGATTCTCAAGATATTGATTGCTTCCTCTGTTCTTCGTCATGACCACTACCCAACTTTATTAATCACAGTTTTCAAACAGACTCTCAAGTTATTGATTGCTTCCTCTGTTCCTCGTCATGACCACTACCCAACTTCTGTCAGGGAATCTGTTATCACAAGTTTCAGATGAACATATGCATGGCCGTTGGGGTCATTAGTAGGCTTTAATTTCCTCTTTCAGTGAAAACATCTTGGTGTCATCAATAGGCTCTATTTTATCTTTTTAGTGAAAGCACCTCTTGGCATGAATGGTCCGAAGGGCCTATGCATATAAGTTATTGAAACTCGAGATTTTTTGGTGTGCTTCTTTGTATATAAATTCACACAGAACCACTATCCATCATTGCTTTGGCTTATTGAGACCTGTAGAGGTGACAGAAGTGACTGCTTGTCATTTGGAGTGACTCTCTTATGCATTAGTAGTTCAAGCACCATAATTTGAGATGTTTGGTTTATACTGGATGCATTAGTAGTTCAAGCACCCTAATTTAAGATGTTCAGATCTATTGATTAGAGATTACGGAATCCATCTTGTTCATATTTTATCAATAATGGTTAGAAGTTATTATTTTCTCATACCAGGTAGTATTGCATCCCTATGTTTGAGCGTTACAAATTATTTGTCTCTAAATTTTAACCAAAGAAAATTAGCCCCTTCATAGACTTTTAATCAGATCCATCACTGTCATTTTTAAACAAAGAACTCAGCCCTGTCCTACGCCATTGACTCCTTTGTTTTCACTTGCAATTAGCTATAAATATATGTCAATTAATTTTATATAAATCATGAGGGCGGCCATCATTTTCGAGCGAACCCTCAGCCCCTCATTTCCGGAAGGGGCTATAAACTCACCAATAACACAAATTTCTCAAATAATAATATAATTTAATTGAATTCGCAGGAAAGAATTTCAGCAGCATGGAAGATAAATTAGAAAATCCCCAGCTCCCAGTCTTGCGACTGCTAGAAGAGAATCCCAAAATCCTCCATTAACACATCCAAAGGAGGAATATCCTCTACGTTTAGCAACTCCCCACTGTCCGTACGGTCAAATGGAACTGAATCCCCAAATGTCGTACCCGGTTCCGAAATAATCTGTGGGCCGTCTATGTCATATTCCGTTTCCAAACAGGATAATGATGATGCCGCGCCGTTTTCTGAAGGAAGCTGAAATTCTTCTGCAGCGAACTTGGCTGCCGCCGCTTGAATTTGCTGCGGAGATTGAAACGAATCGCAGTAAATTTTGGGTTGTGAGTGGGGAAAATTGAGCTTGGCCGTGGACCCTCTGAGGCAGTACACGGCAAAGTCATATGCCCGGGCAGCTTTTTCTGGGGTGTCGTAGGAGCCCAACCAAATTCTGCCACCGGAATTGGGAATTCGAATTTCCGACACCCATTTCCCCCATTTTCTCTGCCGGATTCCCTTGAACTGCCGCGACTTCAGTGAGCAGCTTTTGGGACTGCTGCCGCAGCTCTGGTTTTGTGAGGGTTTAGTCATTGCAAGATTTTGCAGGGGAGTCGCACTGAGTACGTGCTAGTAATGTTTGAAGTCTCTCAAGGGAGGAAGTATGAAGGTGAGAGGATTTGAAATCAGAATCACAGAGATGTTGGTAGGTACTACCGTTGTGCAAGTGAATGTCTGCGGCATGAGATTGTTTGCTGTAACTGCCAACAAATATATAGAGATAGAAAACGTGTTGAGTGCATGGGATCCTTCGTGGTGTGGTCTAAGAAATTTCGGCGCAGGGGATTTAGAATTATAAAGATGGAACAAATTTTGGTCCGTGTGAATGTGTCTTGGACGATCTCAAGTAGAACGTTTGGACTAGCCTAATCTGTAATATTCCAGAAATCATCGACTTTGCAACTGGAGTAGCCTAATCTGTAATATTCCAGAAATCATCGACTTTCCAACCGGAACTTAGTTGGCGTTCAAATTTGAACGTTTCGTTGCGCCTGACTTTCCACCCACGTGACACGACCCCAACTCCATGGGAATGGGAATATTTTCGGATTTTTTGACGATAAAATTTGGTGAAAAACTTAGAAGTGAAATTAGGATTTATGTTATTTAAATTGGTTTTTTTTAAATTGTATATATGAATTAAATACTTAAAATTAAATTATACATAAATCATTCATATTTTTGTAATTTCAATAATTTTTATGTAAGACTGGAAAAAACTTCCAAAAAATCTCACCATTCACGCAACAAGATAAGATATGACGTAAGATATGACGTCATTTTAAGGACATGTACCAGAACCTTCACAATCCACATCAAACCCAAAAAATTAATCATACAGTTGTTCACATAGGGTTTGTTATTCAGACATTTGATATTCGTATTCAGATAGCTCTATTTTCAGTACAGTGTATTTAAATCATTTTTATGAAAAATGATTATTTTGATTATATTAAAATTAACTAAATTTATTTTTGTTTTTATGGTTGAATCTTTTTTAAGGATATTTTTATTTTAAATTTAAGCTTTATAGATATATATATATATATATATATATATTACTAAAAAAAATTGATATTATATTGATAGTTTTTATCTCTCAAAAATCTTGTGGGATTTGGTATTCTTGTGGTGGGAACAAAATTAATCATTTATATTAGTAACAATTTATGACTCTTTGAGTAGCCACAAAGTTAATCATTTATATATGTAACAATCTATGACTTTTTTAGTAGCCACGTGAGATTCCTGGGTTAACTTCTCAGATTGTTCAAAAAACATACAAAACTTACTAAAGATCAAACTAGATGGACAAGGCATTGCCCATAAGTAATTACATACATAAGTGTGTTCTTGAAAAGAAAATAAAATCAGTGTTTGCATATAGCATACTAAGACATCTTGAAAGTGATACAAGCATAGGAATGCTAAGCATATCCTTTTCAAAAATGGAGAGTCTAAGTGCCATGATAAACTATTAATATAATATGATAACTGGAGAGAGGGAGTTGGAGTTGCCTTGGGGTGGATCCTTTGCTAGAGCATTGATAACAACTGGTGTTTGAGGCTGCGAATCTAATCTAGAGTCAGAATTAGGCACCACTTAACGCTCCACCTATGTTAATATGGACATGATAGCGTCCAAAATGTATCTAATGTCCCAGAGAATTTGTTTTAATCTTCTCTTGTCCTACAAATAACTAATAGTTGTCGACTTGCTTCCCACAAATGACCATGTGAAGCAAGGTTTCTAGCAGACAATGCACAACCACAGAGTGAAGAAAATGAAGGCTCATTTTGCAAAATTTGTCGGGATCTGGAGTTCACTTGAAGGTACTGTCGCTGATTTCAAAGTCAGAAAAGTATGTGTCATCCCCAAATTCATTAGCTTCCAAATGAAGAATCTCGTTCCTCACTTCACGGCGTACAAAATAAAATGATAAGCCACTGAGTGCCAACCAAAGAGACGTTAACGACGAGAGGAGGATGCATCTGAGATACCACCCTGACGACTGGGTAGACATTGTCTGGGAGCCATGAAATAGTAGGGACAATGTGTATAAAAAATTGAAGGTGGGTCGACTAGGAGACTGCGATGATGGACAAGCAATATTACGAAAGTGTGGAGACTGAATAAAATGAGGGCATCATCAACCATAGAAAGGAAGATCAACCTAAAATGATTTACGAGGTAAGCCTTCCTTTCAAACTGAATTTGTAGAAGAGAATGGGGGATTGGAACTAGGAGACTAAGATTAGCCAAGACCCGACCCATGATACTATCAAAACCATATCGGAAATGTGCCAAAATACCAGGCACCACATACCAATTCAGGACAATTGAATGATATACCCACAAAATCACAAATTTAGGAGGACACAATGTGTAACATAGCTACCAACTCAAAGGAAGAACTCGCCACTGTGTTATAGAGAAACATTGAACATCAAACATAAAGGTTTTTTCAAATTTTTTATTATTATTTAAATAATTTAACTAATTAAAAATATAAAGAAAGCCCATAAAAGTTAAAGTCAAATATTGATTTATCATGTGAACACAACACATAAAATTTGGATACTAATTTACTATGTTAACACAACGTTTATAAGAAGTTGTAGGTATATGCATTACCTACATTCAAAATGGAATGAGTTATCTTGGAGATGAATTCCCTTGTGACGTTGGCTTAGGAAACTACCACTTCCATCTCCACCATACTTACCCCAACCAGGTTGCATTTTATCCTCACATTTTGTGATTCTCTTTCACTATTTACAATATTCTCTTTCAACATTTCCAATATCATGTATTTGTATTTATCCATGAATTATTGCATATATATAACATCATAGGCACAAATATGCACAGTTCAGATTAATTTCTTATTAAGATGTTAATTAAAGTATTAACATTTTTATTATTACATTGAACTAAAAATTAAAATTAAAGAAGAATGAAAGAGAAAGTTGTTGACCACTTCAGGTAAACCCCTTTTCTCGATTTCTTAATTTTCTTGCTTAACTCTTTTAGGTGGGATATTTAGGTGATTTTGTTCTAAATTTTCCTTGGATTCCTTGACAGGTACAATTTTTCCACTTTTTTTTCACAAGAGAAAAAACGTTGTTTCATCTTATTAAAACAGTTCATATATCAAAATACATTAATCCTCATGACACATTCTCAGCAAAAAGGTCAAGTAGAGAATAAAATGTTCCAGCATAGTCAGATAATAGTCATCTGTCATAGTTATCAACAGATCCTATAGAAGTATGGATCCGATATTTACATATCCTTAAATAAACTGTAATCATCATAAATAGTTCAACAATCTATTTATAAAAAAGAGACAACCTTCATCCAGAGGCAAGATATGACCATATCAATAATGATCCTCCACATATAGTAACATTCACAAAAAGATCAAGACTGAGGGGATATGAAGAAATAATCCTGTCCTTCATCCATCTGAAAATCCACATTCACAAAAAAGACAGAGTTAAGTAGTGTATAAACCAAAGGGAAGACTACTAACACCGATTTGTGCATTAGAGTATCCCCTGCTAAGAAGACGAGTAACAATCTCGCTTGATAGATGTTCTCGGGCTCTTTTGCGCGATCCAGGATACTCATGGTAGAGGGTAAGAAAAGGAGGCCACTTGAATAGCTTTATTGAAGTGTAGAACCGATATGGATCCAAAAGGGGAATCTAGTCCATTCTTAGATAATTTATCAGCCCGCCAATTATGCTCCCTATATATGTGATTCAATGTGTAATTATGGAATTTTGATAATATGTAAAGAGTGCAATCAATCCAGCTCTTTAACTGTTGTCCCTGCAATTTTGATTTTCCATATATACCATCTATAATGATCCTCGAATCTCCATATACATGGATGCATGGAAATTGAAGATGAAAAGCCACCATGATCCCACTCCATAATGCCATGAGCTCAGCCTTTTTGTTTGTCCCACGACCACCATTCCAAGTTATATGATACCTCTCCAAATTTGATACTTTAATCCATGCCCCACACCCACAAATTCCTTCGTTCTGAGCACCATCAAAATATCGCTGAAAGATCTATATTGTGTGACCTTCCCCGAACAGAGAGATCTACAATTTTAGGCATGTGTGTGGGAACATTCTCCATCCAACTTAGAATATTTGAGTGCAACATTGTTATGTCAAAGGGGGCATCTTGAAAGATCATGCGATTATGTGCACCCCGAAGTTCCCACATAACATAATAATGTAAAGACCTGTAGCAGCCCTTAGTTGTTGCCCAGTGTTGAAATGTTTGTTCACAATCGATATGCTGCAAGAGTGGATAATCCAAAAGTGGAAAAAATAACCTCCATACCCATTGAGCCACAATATATTCAATAAATAGATGATCTACAGTTTCATCTTCGATTTTTCAAAGAGTATGTACATCTCCTAGGCCTCTGATTGCCTCGTTTTTTGATTTCTCCCATGTGAGTATCTTCCCTTGCCTACGAAGCCAAATAAACAATGAAATCTTATGCGGGATCTTCCAACTCCACACCGGATAGAAACAGGATATAGGACGATCCCCATTTTGATCTGATTTTATTTTATGGTATAATTCATGCACATATATGCAATTTTCTTGAAATGATCCATCCCATGAAATCCTATCACCCGCTCTATTGTGAGATAAGCTAGCAAGCTGAATAGATCCAATAAATCATTTCCAGGCATTTGAATCATTGATCTGTAAACCAATAGCAGACATATATTTCTAGATAGGGGCACCCAATTCCCAATGAGAGATAATATCCAACAGAAAAAATAATCCCCTTTGATTGAGTCCATGTAATAAAACTGCATCAAATACCTCCTTATCCTGTAGTCCCATGATTCTAGCACTTCTAATGGGATTTTTTTCCCCATTTCCAAATCTCCATATCAATCTATTGCCCAGGATTTCCTTAATCTTATTAAAGCTGTGCCAAATCTGAGAAGAAACATGAACAAATTCGAAATTACCATGAAAGAGCTGATAAATAGGATCGCCAGATATATACTTATGACCAATGATTTTGGCCCATATCCCATTTCTGTTTAGAACGTGCCATAGTGATTTGGTGAGAAAGGCATTTGAGAAAACTCGAAGATCCAATAAACCCCATCCTCCATAGGATTTGGGTATAGTGAGTAATGATAGCTTGCAAAGGTGATATTTTTTCTTGGGGGATGATCCTGCCCATATAAAGTGCGATATAATTGCATTTATTTTTCCAATAATGAAAGCTGGAAGGTAATACAAATGCGCCCAATACACCATTTGCAATCTACGATAATTCTTTAGAGAAAGTTCGGTGGCTGATTTCCAGATTCCTTGTCTAATAATTTCTACTTCTCTTCAAATGTGGTTAGAAACTTACTCGACTAGAGTTATGCTATCAATTAATTTTTTTAAAACTACAACAAGGGTATGAAAATGTTATCTAATTTGGGCTTCAAAATCCATGCCGCTATGGACGCTTGGCCTGGTTGACCTATAAGGATTATGTTGGTTTCCCATTAATCTTTAGATGAATCAATATTCAATGACCCTAGTTCCCTTTCCAGTTTCGAATCTCCAACAAAATTCTGAGGGTTTTTCCAAAACAGTCGAAGACGTGTAGGGCAAGAACTTGACATCCGTTGCCTGGGTAAGAGTTAATTTCATTCTTTGCATTCTGTGTTATATTCCTAGTATTTGTTGCACTAGAGTAATAATTACATATTCTCATTATTGTTGTAGCAGTTTGGAGGGTTGCAAGCACTCTGTCTCGACCGTAGGTAACAATTAGGTCAATTTATGTTGTGAATGTTTATTTTATCAATCTCTAGATATATTTTGATGAGTTTATTACTAACCTTGGACTCTATTCCTCCATGTTACACTACAATATAAAAGGGGGTTTTAAGACAATTTTTGGGTTAATTGTCTTAAATTGAGCTAAAAGAAAACTTGTGTATTGTCTTAAATATTTTTGTTAAGTGGGTGTCTCAAATTAAATTGTATCAAAATATTGTCTCTATAAAGAAAATATATTACACAGATATAACACAGGCCTTTTTGTCTCTCTAGAGACATTTTCATTTTTGTCTCTCAAAAGAAAGTTTCATTTTTGTCTCTCTAGAGACAATAGTTGGGAATAAAGACATATTGTCTTTAAAAAGACAATGACTGTGATCCTAACTATTGTCTCTCTAGAGACAACAAAAAATTACATTCAAAGATAATACAATATCACTTTTGTCTCTGTAGAGACAATATAAAATAATGAATCTAGAAAATTATCTCACCATTGAAATAAACCAATATTAAAAGTATTTAATTAAAAATAAACTACAATATCATTGATCAATTCATATTAGGACACAGTGGAATCAAACCACTGACCTCTTGCTTATAAATCAGGTGCTCTTTCATTGAGATAGCACCCATTGAAGAATTATGTGAGATTTAAATGGTAGTCCTTGAAATTGCATATGTAGGCATTGATTTAAAAAAATGCTTAACACGTAATGGTGTAATCTTTGTAAAATCTAAAATCAATGCAGACCCTATTTTTAACTTGATAAAAATAACTCATTGGATTTAGCTCGATGTCACACCCATGTATCATCACTCACACAAGTAGTGAATATACAATATTTACAAACTATTTAATCTAGTCATACAACAAAAAGAAACTAGAATTATCACAAGCCTTTAATATCTTGTCACAACTATTGAATGGTTTATGTTTATCATGTTTCCACTCTTCATATATTCCAACAATATGAATATTTTCAAGGAATTTTTCACATCAACTAAAGACAAGGTACAGAGAAATTTGCATAGCCATCCTCTTATCTATCCCTTCCTATCTATCCATAAAATTTTCGTAGAAAGTTAGATAGTCCAACATAGTTATCATTACTTGTTAGTAATGATAAAAAATGAGACTCAATAATGTACTCATATTTAACTTGCACCCTAAAAGAGAAGGTTGGTTCACAACTAGCATATTCTTGGCCAATCAATGTAACCAATGCTAAAAACTTGCTATGCAATTACACTTCCAAAGAAGCCATTTATAGCTTTGAAAGCTCGATTTAATCCTACTGCATTGAAGTCAAAAGAGTATGGTATATTTTGTTTTACCACATATCCAAATTAAACCTTGTAACAATAAATGTTGAAGTCCTAATTAAAAAACAAAGTGATCAAGTTTCCTTGAATTCATCTTTAGGAGTTGTAGCAGGGTCCAACCCACAACAATTTTGGGGTAAATTTGGGTCTTCTTCGCCCAAAAGTCTCTTTGTTGGAACTTGATGAGAAGATCTAAAAAGATCCTTCCTCGAAACCAAGTTAACCACCTTCTTCCTCTGATACATGGACTTGAAACCATAAATCCTGACAAGAGGAACCACACTCACTCCGACCTCTTCCACAAGTCATTTGAAATTTATACCATTTCATACTTACATTTAACTTCTCGAGGAGTGCCTTCATTCCAAGTAGAATTCCACTCTTTGTATAGGGCCCAAAAATCACCCTTTTGGGGAAATATCCTAATAGTTACTTTAGGAGTTTTCTCCCATGCAACAATATGAGAAAAAATATTTAGCACGTTCTTGTTCGCAGATTTTCCATGCTTAAAATACCCACAACCCTGGTAGAATCCATCATCCAGCCAGTTAGTGACAGTCATACCTTAAATTAAATTAAGATCCATTTTACAAGAATTACAATCTAAGAATATTAGCTGAAAATTCTCAAGGAGGTCAGGAGGAAAGGCTTCAGCTTTGATGGGAGCTGTTATGATGCCCTTATCGAGTCACATTTTACAAATAAGGGTTTGCCTTGTGCTCTAGGTCTCTTCAAAGACAGAGGGGAAAATGTCTCTCTATTTAGTAATTGTTGTCAAAGACAGACCAATGGAGTTGCAAAGGAAAGTAAACCGATTTTCGTGGCTTGTTTAGATGAAACCAATGACAACATAATTATTATTATTATTATTTTATTTTTTTAACTCGGTTGCCAAAATTTATATTGAGATAAGCATCTAATGTCATTTTTGTGTGCATTGAACCTCATGTCTACATTTTGGACTTATTTGGATGTCAACTAACTGTGTGAATTTTCTCTTGTTTGGATAGTATCCAAATTGCTAGCATCTGAGTTGTTGTCCCACATAATATAAATAGAATTCTCTAATGTCACTGTTAAAATGAAAGTTGTTTTCTCTCTCAAGGAATTTTCAGGGTTATATATCTACTGTCATGCTTAACATCGCTGTGGAATATGAACATGCATGAGGTCTGTGCGAATTGATTGATTTTACACTTAACCTATAATAGACCCCCATTATTTAATTAATTATAGGCCTAGGTTGTAGGGCTATGACTTTGTGATGGATGGGATGGAAAAGAGGGAGCTCTAGTCTCCAATGGCCATCTTCTACTCTAATTATTGCTTCAATGAGAATTTGTTAAGAGATTGATTTGCGAATATATTACAATGTACCGAGATATATATGAGGACAACAACGAGCTTATGTCCATTTCTTCATTTGAATGGCCATTCAGCCTTCACAATATTTAGGACAATTATGCTCTAGATAGGATAACTGCCAATATTAAGATCCTTCCAGATTTCAACAATAAGGCTAGAGACAATCTATATATGTGACAATGCAAAGGAAAACTCAACAATGAACCTATGTGTTGGTGAAAACCATAATCCTTGGTTATGCATGTAGTTGCAGTTGAGTTTGTAAAATCCTAGATCTCAAATTACATGTGCCAAGATATGGGTGTAGAATTCTTGAATGTGACTGTTAAAATGGAAGTTGTTTTCTCTCTCAAGGACTTTTCAGGGCTATATACATAAGTGGAATGTGGATAGGTATGAAGTATGTGCGAATTGACTGATTTTACACAAACTATCTTAGTTCCACATTATTTAATTGATTTTAGGCCTAGGTTGTAGGGATATGACTTCGTGTGATGGATGGGATGGAAAAGAGGGAGCCTTAGTCCCCATCTTCTACTCTCTAATTATTTTCTTCAATGGAAATTTGTCAAGGGATTGATTTGAGAATATCTTACAATGTACCCAGATATCTCTGAGGACAATGATGAGTTTATGCCCATTTGGTCATTTCAATGATCATTCAACCTTCACAATATATAGGACAATTATGCTCTAGATAGGATAACTGACAATATTAAGATCCTTAAAGATTTTAGCAATAAATATAGAGACTATATATATATATATATATATATATATAGAGGAAGAATATAGAGTATGGGGGCGGGGGGGGGGGGGGGTTATACATATATATATATATATATATATATATATATATATATATATATATATATATGGAAATGTAAAGGCAAACTCGACAATGAAGTCATGTGTTGGCGAAAAGCATAATCCTTAGTTATGCATGTAGTCGCAGTTGAGTTTGAAAAATCCCAAATCTCAAATTAGAAGTGCCAAGATATCGATGTAGATGGGTCTACTTCTACATATGGAATTTTGGGCCTTTTACAGACTTTTTTTAGGGCCAAGTTAAGTTAATGCATGGCCCATTTCATGATCATGTTGGTTCTAAAAGGAACTCCCAAACTCACTAGGTTTGAAGGTGCCCACCCAAGTTCAGTGTGAAAGAACTTGACCTAGAGATATATTGCTTGGGAATTTAACATTACTTGCAACATATCACTAATGAATCCTCTTCACCAGTGAGAGAGAAAAGGGAGGTTTTATATCATGGGGGAATCATCTTTTCCAATGGAAAAGGCAAGTAGAAAGCCCTTTATTTCTCATAAAGGATGTTTTTCTTTGATACAGGGAAAAGTGGTCTTATTTAAGTTGTTTATCATCCATAAATCCTCTTTTCGGGATAATATAGTGATCACATTCTCACATGGCTTAAGAAATAATTATCGCAATGATAGAGAGAGGGTTGTCCTCCTTATTGTGCAAGAATCCACATCTCCCCCAAATCAATTGAGAACTCAAAGAGACCTAAGTGTTGATTCAACTAGCCTACAATATGTGGTAGGTTAATTAGCACTCTATGAGTAAGGGTGGGAAATTTTAAACTTAAATATTGAACACTAATATCATAACATCGATAAGTGGTATGCATGGCTCAAGCATTAGCTTGAGAAAAAAATTAGACCTGACTCCTTCAAATACCATAGGTGTCAAGTTTCTTACAAGATTCTTCATTTTCCATTGGTCCTTTTGTGATCGAATGATTGTAGCTTTGAAAAGGGTCTCAAAGTCACTTCCAATAATGTGATGGACCTATGATCTTCCTCTCATCATGAATTTTAACATGGCAATCTAAGTAGTGTTTTGGAAATTGATTGAATTTGGAAATTAACACCAAGCAATAATTATAGAGTAGACGATGGGCATTGGGGACTAACGCTCCCTCTTTTCCAAGCATAAATCCACTCTCCATACAGGGCCCAAACATCACCTTTCGAGGAAATATCCTAATAGTTCCTTTTCTCCCATGCAAAAATATGAGAAAAAATATTTAGCACGTTGTTGTCGACATATTTTCCATGCTTAAAATACCCACAACTCTGGTAAAATCCATCACCCAGCCAATTAGTGACAATCATACCTTCAATGAAATTAAGATCCATTTTACAAGGATTACAATCTAGGAATACTAGCTGAAAATTCTCAAGGAGGTGAGGAGGCAAGGCTTCAACTCTGATGGGAGCTATTATGATTCCCTTATCGGGTCATGTTTTGCAAATAAGGGTTTGCCTAGTGCTCTAGGTCTCTTTAAGGAGATGAGAGGGGAAATGACCTCTCTCTTTAGTAATTGCTGTTAAAGACAAACCAAGGAGTTGCAAAGGAAAGTAAACTGACTTTGATGGCCTGTTTGTTAGATGAAATCAATGACAGCAAAAAAAACAACGTTTGTCCCTAAATTTGTAGAATGAAGACCATGCTGGAAAGGACTGCTACAACAACAACAAACCTTGCTTGAAGTAGATAATAAATTTCCCACTCAGTTGCCAAAATTTATATTGAAGTAAGCATCTAATGCCATTTTTGTGTGCATTGAACCTCATGTCTACATTTTTGACTTATTTAGATATCAACTAACTGTGTGAATTTGATCATGTTTGGGTAGTATCCAAATCGCTAGCATCTAAATTGATGTTACACATAATATGAATATAATTCTTGAATGTAACTGTTAAAATGGAAGTTGTTTTCTCTCTCAAGGAATTTTTAGGGTTATATATGTACTTTCATGCTTAACATTGCCATGGAATATGGACATGTATGAGGTTTGTGCGAATTGATTGATTTTACACTTAACCTATCTTAGACTCCCATTATTCAACTGATTGTAGGCCTAGGTCGTAGGGCTATGACTCTGTGTGATAGATGGGTTGGAAAAGAGGGAGCCTTAGTCCCCAATGCCCATCTTCTACTCTCTAATTATTGTTTCAATGGAAATTTGTTAAGTGATTGATTTGCTAATATCTTACAATGTACCCAGATATCTATGAGGGCAACAACGAGCTTATTTCCATTTGGTCATTTAAATGGTTGTTCAACCTTCACAATTTTTAGGAAAATTATGATCTAGATAGGATAAATGACAATATTAAGATCCTTCAAGATTAAGAAATAAGGCCTATATATATATATATATATATATATATATATATATATATATATATATGCAATGTAAAGGAAAACTCAGCAATGAAGCCGTGTGTTGGTGAAAACCATAATCCTTGGCTATGCATATAGTCGCAGTTGAGTTTGTAAAATATGAGATCTCAAATTAGATGTGCCAAGATATGGGTGTAGAATTCTTGAATGTGACTGTTAAAATGGAAGTTGTTTTCTCTCTCAAGGACTTTTCAGGGTTATATGCGTACTATCATGCTTAACATCGCTGTGGAACGTGGACAGGTATGAAGTCTGTGTGAATTGATTGATTTTGCACAACCTATCTTAGACCCCCATTATTTAATTGATTATAGGCCTAGGTTGTAGGGCTATGACTCTGTGTGATGGATGGGCTGGAAAAGAGGGAGCCTTAGTCCCCATCTTCGACTCTCTAATTATTTTCTTCAATGGAAATTTGTCAAGGGATTGATTTGAGAATATCTTACAATGTACCCAAATATCTGAGGACAACAATGAGCTTATGCCCATTTGGTCATTTCAACGACCTTTCAACCTTCAAAATAGTTAGGAAAATTATTCTCTAGATAGGATAACTGACAATATTAAGATCCTTGAATATTTCATCAATAATTCTAGAGAGCGTTGTCCTATCTTTAAAGTTAAGTTGATACTTCTTTATTGCTGAGATCTTCAATCCTTAAGAAATAAGTATCATTCTGATACAATACGTGCAATGCACACTTCAATCCTATTCTTCTTCGATAACCTTTCCCTAATAATTTGCGCCAAATTTGAAGCTGATGTTCTTCATTATCCTCTCACTGCAACTCTCTGTAACATTGTAAGAAGAGAATGAAATTAATGGAGTTTCCATGACCCTCCACATGGAGATGAGAAATAAGAGCGAGTCTGCAAAGAATATCACCATGGAGGAATATCTATACCTTTCGGCTAGAGGCTTCATCGAGTATTACTTCAAATTATTGGTGGGTACTCCTACATAAGATCTATTTCTCATGATGGAGACATGCAGTTATGTGGTGTTGGTAGCCTGCACCCGAAATTATAGATGCAATGAGTGCAATGGATAGAGGACGGTATTTTTTCAAAGAAAGTCATCCTCTGATGTGGCTATAAAGTGCACAGATCCCAAGTGCATAGACCTCTGCAATAATAAAGGCTGTGTCGAAAGCTTCCAGAAGTGTTAGAAGATTTGTCCACATTTCATCCTTACCTATGGCACGGGAAACGCGACGGGGTGTCTACTGACTGATACCTTGACTTAGCCAACTGAAGATGGAGGAAATCGAGAAATAAAGGACTTCGCAATTGGATGTTCAGTGCTTTCGTTCGGGGTTGCCGGTATTGCAGGATTTGGCAGAGGAGGATTGTCTATGCCTTCCTAGCTTACTCCTGTTATTGGTGATAAATTTTCATATTGCCTTGACTATGTAAACAACAGCAGCAAGATAGTGGTGTCTAACAAGGCGGTTCCCAGGGATATCCCTTTGACTTACACTCCCCTTCTCACCAACCCAGTAATCCAATTTAACGACATTTGACGGCCAAGGAAATGGTGGAACCGTAATAGATTCTGGCAATTCTTTCCGTAACTTTCCATATGCAATCTATAATCATATTGTAGATGCATTTAATTCTAAGATTGGATATAGAAGATTATTTGGAGTTGAGGCTAGTATTGGCTTGGGACTGTGTTACAATGTGTCTGGTTTAGAGAGTATTCAATGGCCTAAATTTGTATTCCATTTCAAGGGTGGATCAGACATCATACTCCCTAATAAGAATAGTTTCATGGCTACAGACATGGTACTCCCTGATAAGAATAGTTATGATACATTTTGCTTGGCAATGCAGAATGGTGGCACAACTGTCCTGGGACCTGCAGTGGTTCAGAGAACAATCGTTTGGGCTTCACTCAACAGTCCTGCACATCATTGGCCCGAGTCATTGATGGAGTGCTCTAAATATTTTCCATAGTGTCTGATTTCCTTTTGAACCGTATGTTTTTTATGCTCTATTGAACTATTGGGCTTAGGATCCTGTGTGCACTTTACAAATATTACAGTTGGATTTCCGCGTCCTTTATGTATTTTACAAGCTAAATAAATGTCTGAGAATCATATGGAGAATATTTCTGGGCATCGTGTCAAGAATTTGTCTCATATATATGCATATAATAGTTAATTTGACTTTAGGTTGCGATCAGTTTCTAATTTTCGACAGAAAACCAATTTGCCTATTTATAAAACTATGTTATCATGATTGTGGATCCATGCTAAAATTACTAAATCTAAAACAATTACGCATGTCCATGAAACAATCACATATAGACTACACGTGTAATTTATTGAAATGGAAGGATTTTGGTTACATATTTAAATGTATTTTTCTTAGAGTAGATTATGTGGATTATGGGCTGGTTGTCCCATCACCTCCGTCGGTTTCAGTTTTCAAATTCTACAAGTAACAGCGTGCTTGTTATAGTAAAGTTGGAACCTCCATTTGTTAAAATATTCAATCCTTAAGTAAGAAGTATCACAATGATATAGAGAGGGTTGTCTTCGTTATTGTGCAAGAATCCTCATCTCCCCCAAAACAATTGAGGCCTCAAAGGACCTAAGTGTTGATTCAACTAACCTATGATATGTGGTAGGTTAATTAGCACTCGATGATTAAGGGTGGGAAATTTTAAATTTAAAGCTCTAACATTAATACCATAACATCAATATGTGGTATGCATGACTCAAGCATTAACTTGAAATTTTTTTTAGACTCGACTACTTCAAAGACCATATGTGTCAAGTTTCTTACAAGATTCTTCATTTTCCATTCGTCCTTTTGCAATCGAATGATTGTAGCTTTGTCAAGGGTCTCAAAGTCACTTCTAGTAATGTGATGGACCTATGATCTTCCTGCCATCATGAATTTTATAGTAATATTTCATCTGCTATTCGCCCATTAATGCTGTTAAGAGTACTACTCGGCATCCCATGGGCATGGACATGGCATTGATCATCAAGACTTGTACATGAATTCGACTGGTTTAATTGCATTAAACTCTTGAACGCATCCTCCGAGAGAGATGGTACTGTAACGGGTGCTGACAGGGTATTAAACAGCGTATAGACTGAGAAATAACGCTCGCCGCACGTAACTATACGAAAAATTTTAATTACCGAAACTCGATACGAAAATTTCCCACCCATTAATTCAAATTTTAAATTTCAGTTCGTTCGATTTTTTTTATTTGAATTTTGAATTTGAATTTGGGGATTTCCATTCTCCCTCCTCCTCCCCAAAATTTCAAACCCACGGCTCTGAAAATCCTCCCACCTGCTATTAAAAGTCTTGTGCATTCAGTCAGGGCTTGAAAATAAATCTGAACCTCTTTCTTCTCACTGCGTCTGCAGCACAAGTAAGTATCGTTAATGTCTAGATTCGAAATGGAATCTGAAAATCTTCAGCTTGCAGGTGGTAATTTTTCTCTCAGGATAGAAGAATATAACAAGGAGAACATTCCCCCATTCTCCTCTTATTCTTCTGCCTCTGTGTTGCCAGTACCCCATCCGAGAAACCCTCTGCAAGACATCACCCGGCTCATCGTAGCCGCCACTCATAAGGTAAGTATTCACAGGTTCTTAGCTTGAAATCTTATAATTATTACTATTCATTCCTTTCCCTTCAATATGTATATCTAATATGTGGTTTTTCCTTTGTTTTTTCAGGGAATACAAAAGAGCTCGGTAGCAGAAGCGAGGCCACATGCAGAATTGGGGATACATGCTTTCAGTAAGAAGTGCGGTAAAAAGAAGAAGGCCGCAATTCTTTCAAGTGGCAGCGCCATTATTTCAAGCCAGATGACTCGGCAAAGACATGAAAGGCCAATACTGAGAAAGGGCTTTAGGTAATACTGTGAATACCGGTCCGGACAACAATTTAGCCCTGTTGTAATTGTGACTCTGCTTAGCCCCCTGAGGAAGGGCTTCTGGTAATACTGTGAATACCAATCGGGGCAGCAATTTAGCCCTGTTGTAATTGTGATTCTGCATAGCCCCAAGGTTTTTAGCCCTGTCGTAATTGTGAATTTGCTTAACCCCCTGAGAAAGGTTTTCAGGTAAATACTATGAATACCCATAGGGGCAGAAAATTAGCCCTGTTGTAATTGTGATTCTTCATGGCACAAAGTTTTTTTTAAGATATAGTGTTTTTAGTCGGTTATAGAAACCTCCTCACCTAACTGTTAGACCATATCTTGGAAATTACAACTGCCTTGAGCTAGCAGAATTAATTCAAAAGAACTTGTGTCGAGCTCAATTACAGAGAATCCCTAAAGATAAAACTCTTCCTGCCTTGAATTTCTTTGACAAGTGAATAAAATCGTTTTGGGTCTATATTCTATTCTTGCATTCGAACACTTCAGTTTTCTATTTTAATGTGTGGGTATCTGAAATTTATTTTAATTTATGGTCATGTGAATTTAGAGAATTATATCATGATGCAGTGGTAATAAAAAGATTAAAATTTTGAATGATATCGTGATGCAGTGGTAATAAAAAGATCAAAATTTTGATGGGATTAGGATCAACACTTAAATCACTTATATCTGCCAACACGAAACTATGAAGTATTCAAAATTTCTTCTTAGAAGTTCATTGCACTCTTCAGAATTTTATTAAGGGGGTTGAACTCCTTAGAAGTTCATTGCACTCGTCTATTGAACTCTGTAATTTATACAATGTGAACCCAAAATGTTCAAAAATTTATTAAGGGACTAGGATTTTGAGAGCTCAAGACTATATTATGTGGGAAATGGTTAAATATAGACCAAAATCGACATTTTATTGGGAATGGTTAAATATAGACCAAAATCGACATTTTATTGGGATGGGCTACATTCATATTACCTTTCATCTTTGGTATCAAGTTTTTCATTACAACGTGGATATTGATATTATTTTGGTAAAAGTAAATGATATGGTGATGTGTTTGTTTTATTAATATTTAAAATATTAAATTTATTTTTATTTTTATTTTATTTTTTATTTTTTAAAATTAGGTTAATTTTTATTAAAATATACAAAAATACAAATCATGCTGTAGGATAGGTGGTTGTTGGACTAGTCAATTCTTGTTCGATGAGTATTATTCAAAAAATAAAAAACTGGGTTGCCTTTCAAGGGGAAATGATTAGGTGATCATGTCCAAGTTAAAAAATTGCTCAAAAATGAAAGTGTTCAAAAGTGGTTGCATTTTGAACGACTGGAAAGGTCTTGTCGCTATGATTCTGGTGTCGCGAACGGTTCTCAAAATTGAGATCCTATGTGAAAGTTATGAAGGTTTGAAGTCTCTAGTAAACTCTATTTTTTAGTTGACCAAGTTTGACTTTTTTGAATTTAGAAAAATTAAAAAAAGAATATTTTGAGAATATTTTGAGAATATTTTTTAGAATATTCTTTGAAATATTCCACAGGGGTGAATAACAATTTTGACAAATGGCAGTTGATGATTTGTTGAAAGTTTGATTGTTGATTTTTGTGGCCAATCACAGGCTGCCATGTGGCAGGCTTGGAGGTTGCCACGTGGCCCTAGGTCAGAGAAGGTTTGGTGTGATAAAATTTTTATGGCCCAATGAATTTGAATCGGCAACCTTGTGCGCTCAAGCCATGCGACCTGACTACTCGAGCTCTGTGTGTTTCTTAACACATATCAAATCGAGGTTTGATTTAAAGTTTGAGTTTGAATTTGTCGGAGGGAAAAGGGGCTAGCCCAGAGTACATGGAACCCTGTGTTGGGAGCCAAAGGGCTTAAGCCATTGAAGGCGGCAACAGCCATCTGTTAGCCATTAAACCCAATAATGTGATCACCCTTAAATGTTTAATGCGTATTTTGAGTAATGGTTTATGTGGTGGTTTAAACAAAGGCGGTTGCATGTGACCACGTAAATGCACCCACCAAGCATTTAATGCCACTCCAAACAATCTTGACATTTTTGGCGCTTTCCATCAATTCAGTTTTGGAAGGGGTTTTCTAGTGACACTGGGGAAAAATTTATTTTGGTCACAACTTTCTCAATTTTCGACCAAACAAGATGAAATTTTAGTCAATTTTGGGTTTTTTTGACTTTCTGGAGAGTTTGGGACAAATTTCAGAGTGAACAGAGGTGATCTAAAACAACTTTTGCTTCAGGGAAGATGAAGGAGCCATCAGGGCCATCATGGAGGAGGCACTGTTTTGGGTTGCATTTCACTATTTAAGGTGAAACAAAAGCCATTTTTAGCTATTTTCTATCTTTTGAAGTTGAATTTACAGTTGGTTTTGCTTGTTTAGGCATATTTTTCATTGTGTAACCATTTTGAGAAAATTAATAGAGTAAGGACGTGCCATTGGGGAGCCTTGGTGATGGACACGTCAGCCCACACCCAGGTCTATGCTACAACAAACAATAATACAAATATGTAAATGTCAATTTTTCGATTTGTGTGGCTTTTCCAAATTGAATGTGGAATGTTTACATGTCGGATTGCAATAATGGATCACAATAGTGGGTCTCGAATTTCACAACCTCCGTAGGATTCGATACAGTGTTTTCAGTGATTCTCAATTAATATCACAGTGATTATCTCGGTCCGGTCAATCTGTCCTTTCGCCGTCTGTCAGTATCACTGGGTTTTCGCACATATTTTCGGTGTTAGTTTCACGTTGGCGGTTAGTTGTTTTCTGCTCGGTGGTTGCAATGCGAGGGTTTCACTTCAATGACCTTCCTGAGGGTTTTGTTGTGGGTTCACGGTTCCTGCATGTCTGCTTTCACTGTAAAACGATGTCTGAGGTGACAACGCTGAGCTGCTCAGCCTTCCCGACGGGGTCTGTCTACTTTCGCTGTAACCTGTTTGTTTTTCCTGATATTCTACTGCACCTGTAAGTTTTAAAACACTATTTTCCACTGTTCCTTTTCTGTAGGTTTTCTTCGACACTAGTAACTTGTTGTCAACCGTGCATAGGTTGTTCTTGGTGGGGTTCTTTCCCAATTGGTTCTATTCCTGTTCAACGCTAGAATCGGTAGGTCATCACTCCATGATTCAGTCCCTTAGTTTTCTTTTTCTCACTATAACTCATGGGATCCTCGTGAGCAGGCTTGGGGTTTTCTTTATCAGCTATTTCTCAACAATTGTCGGTGTACTCCCTCCTCTTGCCAGGTAACATTTTGAAATTTCTTCCTCATTCGCTATTCTCTGTTAATATGCCATATAGGCTTTAGGCTGACCTAATGTTGTTGTTGTACAGGTCATTCGGAACTTTCCTAGCTTTCCAGTACTTTGTCGTGGTCTGCTTTCGATCTTCAACTATCAAGGGTAGGGTCGCTTCCACGTTTGAATTCCTCCCTTATGCTAAGTTTGTCATAGGTGGCATAGGCAAACTCGTTCTAGTTTATCTCCGGTTCTTGTCTGTAGTAGACCAGGGGTTGTTATGTATCATTCAGCAATGCTTCGTCTTCATCTAAAACTGTCACTCTAAATGGGTTAACTGCGAGATTTTCTGGGTTTTTTTGTGAAACCCCGCCTGTAACTTCAGTTTGTCCAGAACTTGGTTTCCATAGCCGTATGGTTCTTTTTGTTTGAAACCCCAACTGTGAAACTTGGTTTCGAATATATTTATGTGACTTATCTGTTTATACGAACTAGAACTTTTATTCGAATGGCTATTTAATATGGAAAAAGACTTCAATTACTATTCCTTAGTTTGCTCAGGAAAATAATACACAGTTTTATGATTTGTACCTGTGACTTAACATCGTTCCAGGTTTTCTGAATGCCTGTTTGTCTTTCGCCAATTATGATGTCTGTTCGCGATGCTTCTCCACTTCTCGTCAACCTGTAAACTTCTTTGCTTTGTTAAAAAAAACAACTTCGTGGTTTCCGCTTGCCTGCACTATCTCAATAGTTCTTTTTATGTGAGAAAAAAAAACAATTGTTTGTTACTATAATATGTATCAGAAATTCGACAGGGCCATTTGTATTATTCTGAGAGTAAATTTCAATGCTATTGGGACACAGATGGTTTGCGAAGAAAATATTCGGTATAGTTTTATTTCTCTTCTTCCTTGATAATTTTTCAGAACCCCTACAGAATGCACTCCTTTTTCTTTTTGTATCTCCGTAGAAGAAAAGTAGTTTCCAGTTGGAAACTGCCTTGCTTTCAGTTACACTTAGTCATTGGTTTCCAACTGTTTCTAAATTAACGAAAAATAAAATATCTAACTAATCCTACAAACTTAAATAAAACAGCCAACTATTATCACTTATTTTAATGAAATTTCCTAACCGTAAATAGTCTTCTAAAAAAAAATTAAACATTTATAGGTTCAAAGACCTGTCAATTTGTCACACATCACCAAGAGACAAAAACCTGCTGCTGTTTGTCTACCCTGAGCCTGAGTCAGATGCTCTTGCATCAGGCTCCCGGGGTAACAAAAAGTCATGGCTCCGTTCCATGAGATCGTCCACCAAATAGCCAGCTTTCTGGATCTGTGCTGCGTCAAGCCAGGAACTGTCCTCAATAGGACGGTTCTTCCACTTGACCAAGTACTGTAAATATTCTTTCCTACGCGTTCGCTTGGATACTTGTGTGCCGAGGATACCCTCGATCTCAAGGGGCTACGCTGCAGGCATCTGCCTCAACCAAGAATCCTTGCTAACTTGGGTGTCCCGTTCTGGCCTTGGTGCCCCGTCGTCTTCAGAATTGGCAGTGTAATGAAATAGATCCGCCACATTAAAGATGGGTGAAATGCCTATCCCTGGCGGCAACTGTATCTCATAAGCATTGGCAGAAAACTTGCGAAGAATTTTGCAGGGGCTAATCTTTTTAAACTTCAGTTTGTTATATTCCCCCTTCGAGAAACGTTCCTTGCGCAAGTGAGCAAGTACTTCGTCCCCAACATTGAACTGAACTTCCCGCCTTTTTAAATCTGCCTGTTGTTTGTATATTTGACTGCTGTCCTGTAACTTCGACTTCACTTGCTCGTGTAAATCGCTCATTGCTTGAGCGAAATCTTCTCCATCTACGCTTCTTTTTTCGAGTTTCTCCAAATCCCACAGCTCATGCACTCCGCGAGGATGCATGCCATATAGAATCTGAAAAGGACTGTAGCCTGTGCTGCGATTTGGTGAATCATTGTATGAAAATTTCGTTTGAGCAAGTATGCGATCCCACATTCGCGAATTTTCTCCTATCAAACTTCATAGCAGGTTTCCCAAGCTCCTGTTCACCACCTCCGTTTGCCCATCGGTCTGTGGGTGATAAGCGGAGCTAAAATTCAGCTGGGTGTCCAAATTTTTCCACAAGGTACGCCAAAAGTGTCCTGTAAACCGCACATCCCTGTCAGAAATAATGGACCTCGGCAAGCCATGCAGTCTAACAATCTCCGTAAAAAACAAGTGGGCTACGTGAGTAGCATCACTAGTTTTTCGACAAGGTATGAAATGCGCCATCTTCGAAAACCTATCCACCACCACCATTACTGAATCAAACCCTCGTTGTGTCCTGGGCAGACCCAAGACAAAGTCCAAACTGACTGAGTCCCACGGCCTACTCAGAATGGGTAGTGGCATATAAATCCCGACATTTTGACTGCCGCCTTTCGCTAACTGACACATTTTACACCTGCTTACATACTTCTGCACATCTCGTCGCAACTTTGGCCAGTAATAAAAACGTTCTATCTGGGATAATGTTTTGTCTATGCCGAAATGTCCGGCTAGACCTCCACTGTGCTTTTCCCGAATAATGTTCTCCCGCATTGAACAATCGGGAATGCACAACTGGCCTCCCCTAAATAACAATCCCTCTTGTAGATTATAGTCCAGCCATGGACTATTGTTTTGCAGCAAAGGGTTTTGACACGCCTCATGGGCCTCCTTAAAATCTGTATCTGTCTGATATAAATCCTTCAAATGCTCAAAACCCAACACCTGCACCATACTCTCCTGCAAGAGCAAAGCTCTTCTACTCAATGCATCCGCCACCTTGTTGGACTGCCCGCTAATATGCTTCAATACAAATGTAAAGCTCTGCAGATATTCCACCCACTCTGCATGCTTATGATTCAACTTATGTTGCTGCATAACGTACTGTAAGGTAGAATTATTAGAAAATAAAACAAACTCATTACCTAACAAATAGTGCCTCCAGTGCTTCAAAGCTTGAACGACCGCATAAAATTCCTTGTCATAAGATGAATACTTCTGCCTACTCTCGTTCAGTTTCTCACTGAAATAAGCGACCAGTCTGTCCTCTTGGCTAAGTACTGCCCCAATGGCTGTACCGCTGGCATCACAACGAGCTTGAAAAAGTTTGCTGAAATCTAGCAATCGCAAGATCGGCCTCTCAGTGATCTTCTTTAAAATCTGAAAACTGTTCTCTGCTGCTTCAGTCCAGCAAAAAGGCTGATTTTCCTTCTTAATTGTGTCCAACATGGGTGTGCAGATCCCACTAAAATCCCTGATAAATTTCCTGTAGAAGCTTGCTAGTCCATGAAAGCTTCGAACCTCGAACAAATTCTTTGGGGATGGCCAGTTCACTATAGCTGCAATTTTCTCTGGATCCATCTTTAACTCGTTTTCTGCTATCACAAAACCCAGATAAACTAATTCTTGTTGAAAAAAAGTACACTTTTTCAAATTTATCAGCAGCTTGTTCTGCTGCAATCTTCTCAATACACTTCGAACATGTCGGAAGTGTTCCTCCTTCATTCTGCTGAAAATCAAAATGTCATCCAAATAAACTATCACAAATTTCCCAATGAACTCTTTCAGCACTTCGTTCATTAGGCGCATAAACGTACTAGGGGCGTTACTCAAACCAAAGGGCATCACCAGCCATTCGTACAGCCCTTCATTCGTCTTGAAGGATGTCTTCCATTCATCCCCTTCCTTAATTCGGATCTGGTGGTAGCCACTCTTCAAATCAATCTTCGAAAAATATGCTGCTCCACTCAAGCAGTCCATCATGTCATCCATTCGCGGCAGTGGAAACCTGTACCTAATCGTAATATTATTAATGGCTCTTGAGTCTATGCACATTCGCTATTCGCCACCTTTCTTAGGAGCTATCACTGTCGGAACTGCACAGGGACTCATACTCTCTCTGATCAGTCCTTTATCAAGCAGTTCCTGTACTTGTTTTCGAATTTCTTCATTATCCTTCGGGCTCATACGATAAGTTGCCTTATTCGGTAAGCTAGCTCCTGGTATAAAATCAATACAGTGACTGAATTATCCCATTGCACACAACCCTACATGGACTCCCATGCCCACGAAGCTCCCTTCGGACTTTCCACCTATGGTCTTCATTGAACAACATCGTTGACGATACTATTCGACTAAGACTATTTCAACGCACCCTAATTGGAATAGTCACGAAATGGTATGTGGAGTAGCCATCTGCTACACATGGAACCTTTAGTTCCCTCACTACTGCATTCCTGACCTATTTTTAGTTACCCATCCACCACGATTCTGGAATGAAATTACTGACCCACTTTAGGCAAACACCCACTGTCCATATCTCGGACCATCTCCACGAATGGCGGAGGCGTCGTAGTTAGGAAAACCCCATTTCTAGAATGTTTTGCCTATTGTTCCAGGGCAATCACCATGAGTAGCGTTGTACCTCTAAAAAAGGGTCTAACAAACCAACCATGGTCGTGAGTGTTAGTAATGTTAAGGAACCCTCCAACATGCAACACAACCCCAAATACCTTTGCAATCTTTGTAAGGGTGCTCACCTTCTTAAGGATTGTTCTAGTATACATAGAGTCTTAGAAGTGTGGTCTAAATATTCTCATCAACTTATGGTTGATCCCTTTATTAGTGATTCTAAAGTTCCTGTGGAAAAGGGTAAAGTTAGGTTTCCATGTAGGTTATGTGATGGGAGGCATCAAAATCACCTTTTCCCTCAACCACTCATCATAAGTCACCCCATGACACTAAGTTGGTGACACCACCTCCACAAAGACATCATATGTCATACATGGTTAGTCTAAATTTGGGAGAAGTATCTAAGTTGATTAATGACCCAATTATTACTTTTTCCAAAGTTGTTTATCTGAAAAGTATAAAATATTTACCTAAAAATGTGATTTCCATGCTTAGTGATATGCATTAATCAAGACCATAATATTTACTCAAACCAAATCGTTTTCAATGGAATGTGTACAGATATTTTAAGAATGTGTAAGTGGGAGAGGATTAATGGGTTGGAAGTTGAAGACCCAGAGGATATAATTTAATTTTCAGCAGAAGACTTAACATGGACAAATATTGATGGGGACCAAGTTGCAGTTATTCCATATTGTCAACTTGATGATTTTATAAGAGGAGAGGAATCGAGTGAATCTGCACCCACTCAATTTCATCTTCGTACTCATCGAAGTAAAAAAGTAGAGGATATCAAACAAACATATTGTTTAACATATTTGGAGTATGCTATGTGAGTCTTTATATATTTATCAATATACGTATAATTTGTTACAGTATGCATATATGTTATATCTAATTTGTTGTAAAACATTTATATGCAGGTATTGGTGTGCATATGGTCCGGAGTGCAAAAACCAAAGTATGAGTGCATTCTCAGATATAAAAAAAAACGCAATCAACAAGAAAGTATTAAAGTTGGTTGCCAATGTCACTTCATTGTACGACGACTTCAACTTAGACCAGATGATGCTGTAATAATATATACTGCATGTAGGCATATTGATAAATCCAATGTTGTTTGTCATGGAAAAGATGCAATCGGCAGACCTATGAGATTTAGTTATGCACCACATTTAACAAGGGATATGCGATCTATTGTCCAACATTTAATCCAAAGAGGTTTTAATGTTACAATGATATGGGACAAGTTCATCTCTGATGTGAAGGAAGGATTTGGTGAGTTATACACAGGGACATCTCGAGATACATATATGACAAGACAAGATATATTAAACATTTACAATGATACTATAAGGCTAGAGTATGGTAAAGATCAAAGTGATCCAAACAGTGTAGAATGTTGGTATAAGGAACACCCTGAGAGCTTTTTCTTCTACCAGAAACAAGATCTTGTTGAAAACATCCCTTTTATTATAGGCATACAAACAAAGTGGATGCACTCAACGATGCTAAAATATTCTCACAATAATATAATCTCAATGGATTCAACATTTAGTACAAATAAGTATTGGGTGAGTACAAATTTATTCTAAATTTGATTTATTTATTCAACCTCATTTTAGTGCATGTAACTTACATAAATATAATTATGTACATTGTTTGTAATGTAGTATCAACTGTACACCTTAATGGTTTTCGACGAACATTGCAATGGGGTTCCAGTAGCTTGGGTGATATCATCATGCAATACTATAGTTGAGCTTTCTAAATGGATGTCAACTCTCTTTTCCATTGGGAAGAAAGAGCGACCAGATTGGCAGGTTCAAGCTTTCATCACAGATGATGCTACTGCTGAAATTGAAGCGTTAAGGTGATGTGTTTATTCTTTTATAAGAGACATAAAAATATTGTTAATGTATATTCCCTCTAATAAATTGTGTTATTCCAGGTCTTCAATCAAGTGTAATATATTATTATGTGTGTGGCATGTTCATCGTGCATGGTTGAAGAATGTTGGAAATAAAGTCCAAGGAAGGGAAAACCAAATCCACATTTTTCATTCTTTAGGAGAAATCATGCACACATGTGAAGATGATGAATCTGTAAAAAAGACAGTTGAAAGATTCTTTGAAAGATTCAGTGACCAACCAAGGTTTTTGGAATATTTTAAAACAACTTGGTTAGCCAACAACAAAATATGTAAGTTTCTTGTAAGTGACTTTAATGACTATTTTTCATGTCATATGTATTATTAATTCATAGCTAATAAATTTCTTTCTACAGATATGTGGGCAAAAGCATACAAAAATTTTCCACATTCCAATCAGGATACAAATAATGCCATTGAATCTTATCATCGGCATATCAAGGAAAGGTACCTAAGAGAAAAGAATAATGCATGTCATAGACGTGTCGATTGGTTAATATATGTGTTGTTGACAAAGGTTGTATTATATTACAATCATATGCAACGTTTAAAAGAAGCTGGTTTTGTACGGCCTAGAAAATTTGAGGAACAATTGAATTCATCCAAGTGTAGAGCTAGACAAATCCCAAATGAAGATTGCGTGCCTGATGAAAAGAGTAACAATGGTTATTGGGTTCATAGCCAAAATAAGGATACACGTGATATTTGGTACAATGTCATATATAAAGGTTCCAATCTACACTTCTATGATTGCAATTGGGCCTTGAATGGAAATGTTTGTAAACATGTACTGAAAGTTGAGATGTTGGTGAGTAACATTACTTTGGGTGAAAATGTATTGCCTAATATCATTAATCCTACCACAGAAAGGCCTACAATTTCATTTGATTTGAATGAAACACCTATATTGGGCCTAGAAATCTAAACAGAGCTTCTGCCATGCATTGAGTCTCCTCCAAATATAAGTTATTATAATGAAACAAGCATTGATAATGTTCAATCAACCAATGTATGACCAGATAGTGCATTATTTGAAGATGAGGAGATGAAACGTGTTAACTTATCAACTCGTGAGAAATTGAGATCTATAATACCTGCAAATTTGGAGCAAGCAAATGCATTGAACAGTTTGGTAGACAAATCATGTCAAGAATACAATAGAATGTTTTTCAATAATATAACTCCATCAAAGATCACTACTAAAAGAAAACATAGTTTCTTGAGCCCAGTAAAAAAGAAAAGGCAATGTGGGCGCAAGTCAAAATCAGGGATAGATAAACCACATTTTGAAAAGGTTGGACGAGTTCGTTCAAAAAAAAGAAACATGGATGAGCAACTGGAGTTATCTTCTCAACACCAAAGAAGTGTGGGCCACATACCTGAGTTAGTGCACCATTCTATTATACAGAAAAATGGTATGGAAATTTGATGGCATGCATTTTTTTATGTGAAATACGATATATTATCATTTTCGATGCATTTTCATAACTATATGAAACTTTTTATTGTTACAGTTGAGGGACCAACATCTCACAACGTTCCGGGTTGTCGAATTCAATTATTTGATGAGCATGTTGGTGAAAAAAACTATAGCAGTTTGAACACTGCTCCACTCATTAACATCCCAATTTCTTCCCCGAGGTGCTTCCTCCTCTTGTACAACTAGTGGCGATTTATTGTCACCCACACCGACCACCTTTCTCCATCATAAATTCTCCCATGCCTATAACCACCTCCCCAAACTCTTCCCAATCCCCACCCCTACCATTTATTCATCCACCCTTCTCATTGTTTCAATCATCCACCTTTGACATTCCAATTTCCCCCCCCTAGGGTGATCCCTCGCCTTAGGGTGATTCCCACTATCGTACAACCGGTGGGGGTGTATCACCGCCCACACCCACTACCTTTTTCCGATTTCACTTCCACTATGCCTTTATCCATCACCCATGAACCATGCCTATATCCATCAACAACAGCTCCACCATCTGCCGAGGAAGGACAATCTTCTCCATTGCCCTAGATCTTCATGGTGAGAATGAGTAGTTGATCAAAATCTTATCATGAATTAACAGCAATTGATTCTATGCATTTTGGATTTTACAACTAATTAGTTATTTAATTTTTGCAGCAATATCAATTTTGAAATGCACTTGGGAGTGCGAAGTGCGACGAGGGTGACGTATAGACCCAATTTATAAATCAGTCATGATGTCATTTTTCCATTATTTCATTTATGGGCGTGACCTTTCATTATCTATGTTGGGAATACCATGGGCCATGGGCCCATTTTGTAAAAGAGAAAAATGTATAACTAGACTAATTTGGAATACAAGTACAAGAATGTGAACTTGTGTATATGACAATGCCTTCATTGACTTTTAAATTCATGATGTGGATTTAATGTTATATTCTATCAATGTTACATTACTGTTGATGAATGTAGTTAGAATGGATTTATTTTGTTTCAGTTACAAATTATAAAGTTTGCAAGTTAAATTACTTAAATTTATATCTTATTCAATGTTGCATGCATGTAAAACCATATCATACCATGAAACTTTGCTTAGTTATAATAATAGATGTATCATGTACATGAAGAGAGCATATATATGGATTCAAATTTATTTTAATTTTGAATTTATGAAAAGGAAAACTAAAGTTTTAAAGTACAACATACATGCCTTCTAATAAAATCTGCAAAAATTGATAAAGTTTTGAGCCTTTACTAGTTCAATACTAACATTTAAAGATGAAAACTTTATTGATAAGTGGTGTAATATTATTTAAGTTTTTTTTTGGTTTTATATATATTTTAACAATTCCTTTATTTATCTATAAATAGGGCACAAACAATATTTGTGGTATGAATACAAAGAAGTGTGTAAGATTTTTTTGAGATGTGGATTCACCTTAGTGTGGATGGGTTTTTTCCCACATATTTTCGAACAAGTAACTTTTACACCAAGAAGTGCCTTAAAATAACACCCTATCACCATCTACTCTAAAAGTTAACTAAATTAAAACTTTAAAAAAATTTATTATTATCATTATTAATTATAAAAAAATTAATATATGACAAACATAATAATATATTTTTTGAATTTGTATTTTCGAGCAGGTAACTTTTACGCCATGAAGTGCCTTAACATAACACCCTGAGATCACCCTGTGCTCCTTTCCACCATTTGGGCCTTCAATTTTTTTTCTAATATTTGTTGTTCTGTGAACATTTTGGGCAGTTTTTAATTACATACCATGTTTCATAGCATGCTCTACACTGGAATGAAACATTTTCATAGTTGAGCTTTTGGAGTCAAACATAATTTTGAATTGTCAAATTAATTTTGGTGGGAAAAGCCTTGTTGGATTCCATCTCCAAACTTTCAAATAAAAAACCAAGTGCCCAATCATACCTAGCCTAAAATATTAAACAAAAAACAAAGTTAAATCTGAAAGAGACAACCCTCTCTGAAATTTAGGAAGGCTAGATCCTAAATTTCCAAAGTAGGTTTGTGGTTACCCCTAGTTTTCTTAAAACTGAAAAAATTCAAAGATCCCACAATATTTAGAAATTACTAGGGTGATAACATCCCCTAGAGTGAAGTTTTCCCTTGGCTATGTACCTACATCTCGTGTCCTCTTCTATTTCTTGTTTGGCATTAGTCTTGATGATAAGGAAAAGATAAATTGAAAGAAAGAACAGTAATAATGAAACATCACAAGATAATGTCATAATATGAGAAATCAATTAACTTGCCAACCTATTGTATTTCTCAACAAACAACTCTTTGGTGTCTATACATGCCTGCAAGCACATCATGGAGTTCTCAAAAACTTTTTGTTAAGTTCATTGATGTTTTTGCATCAATCTTCGACATATTTTCAAAAATAGGTTCTTCAGATGAAATATCGAAACAACAATTGCATTGTAGTTTCCCTTACCATTAGCCTATTTTCTATCTTGTTGGTCATACATCCAATCCTTCTCTTTCAAGAAATTGTTCTCTTCTTAGAGTTAAGCATTAGTGACCTTGAAGCTTTCCAACCTCTTTCTATTTCCTTTACCCGTGCTGAGACATGGAATGTTCATGCAACTACTTCCAAAGAAATTCAACTATTCATAAATAAAAGACTTATAATCCACTGGCTTCACCAACATAGATATTATGCCCAAAAAAAAAAAAAAAATCAAATTTTCCTTTCTATTTCTTTTTAATGACTTTAAAGCATACAACATGCCAACTAATAAACCACTTTTGTCTTGAGTGTAACCTACAACGACTTGCCGGCAACACAATGACAATCCCCTCTTAAAAGGATTTATTAAATGAAGTGGAAAGACACTATTACTAATCAATTCACAAAGTTATTTTATATTTTATTTTTATAGAAATCCTTCAACCAAAACCATTGATAATTAAATTTATGGATAAAGAAACACCACAACCTCAAATTAAAACCATCGAAAGGATTTATTAAATGAAGGGAAAAGACACTATTACTAAATCACTTCACAAAGTTATTTTATATTTTATTTTTAAAGAAATCCATCAACCAAAACCATTGATAATTAACTTTAAGTATAAAGAAACACCACAACTTCAAATGAAAAGATAATAGAAAACCTTGTATGAAAACTATGTAGCTAAATCCATGTGGTTAAATCACTTTATAATGTTATGAATCTCATGGCTTATGTTCATTGAAGAGATTTTTATATTTTTTATTTTTTTTATAATTAAAGTTAATTGGAAATATTATTTTACATTAGAAATATTATTTTGATATATATATATATAATTTAATTAAAATTAAAAAAAAAAAAATCTATATAAAATAATGAAAAATAAATAAAATGTTTAAATATATGCTTTTCGGAGAGCATGGGATAAACCAGTGGTCTCTATATTCTGCGTTGGCAAATGCCAGAGCCTAATTTAATTTCTTTTCTCATTATATATTTTCATTTAATTTTACTTAGAAAATTTAAATATATATATACAATTTAAATATTAAAATTTTATCATTTTATTCCTTTTATATTAAAATTTATTTTCAATAATAATAAAATGAAAAATAAATAAAATATTTAAATATATCCTTCCCCATTGGGAAGAGCATTAGATAAACCAATGGCAACAGGTACCCGACCCATCCAGACGGTAAAATGCCGTATATCTTATCAAAACCGTCAACGACTCACGGAAATTCTAGAAAAGTTGTTTTTCGGGAAACCTGTCACGTCGCTTTCCTTACTGTACTCGTTCGCTTATTAAATTCCAATCCGCCTTGTCCCAGATGGCTCGCATGACCATGGAGCATGGCGATGGCATGGCATTGGTACGTCGGGAGCATTAATGGGCAGATAGCAGCTGAAATAAGGCTCCCCCACAATCACAAGTTTGGATAATTTTTAAAATAGTCGGTCATTTCGGTCGGAAAATATTGAAGATTTGAATTTCATAATATTTTGACTAAAATTTGGTAGAAATTTGACAATTTTGTGGAGATTTAAAATTTTGGTTGTATTAGAAATTTTTTTATGGCGTTGAATCTATTTATATCATAAAAAAGATTTAAGCACTTTTTTAATTAGAATAAAAAAAAAAAACTAAATTCTGAAAAAATAAAAATAATTTCCAAATAAAATTATAATCTTAATAAACAAAATATATTTAAAATTTATTAATGAAAAATTTAAATAATATAATTAAAAAAACATTTTATTTTTTTAAAATATTAAATTTCTAATTACAAAATATTTTAAATAATAAAAAAATTTATAAATCCAACTCAAAATTACATAAGTAATTCTTAAAAAATCGAAATATCTATGATCTCGCCATTATCAATCGTTTTTTCGAAAATAGATTATTTTGATAACATTAAAATAACCAACACTTCAATTTTTATTATTGAAGCTCTCCTTTTAGGTTTAGGTTTATGGTTGAAGCATGTTTTTAATATCAAAACCTAATTTTTTACTAATTCAATTAAATTTAGATTTATTTATTCGGTTTGGAGTTATTTATTTATTTAACAAAATAATTTGGATGGTTTACGAGAATTTGGTAAAAAAAATTCAAAAAATTAGTTAGTTAGAGTCTTTGAATCATTTTTTTTATGGTGAAATGGATTCAACACCATCAAAAATCCTTGAGCACCCAAAATCCTAAAATTTGACATCCATAATCCACATTTTCAAAAATTTCTGCCAAATTTTTTCTTAATCTTATCAAAATTTCTAAATTAATTTTTGGATTTTTAAACTACTAGCTATAATTTTCTCAAAATTTACTATTATTTCAATAATTTAATTAATTGAAAAATATTAAAAAATACTATCATATTTCAATTAAAAATGTTTTGCATTTAAAATTATTTATTTACACATTTTCAAAAATTACCATTATTTTAATAACTTAATTAATTTAAAAACATTAAAAAAATGCTACCATATTTCTATCCCAAAAAAGAAAGCCCATCAAAGTCAAATATTGATTTATCATGTGAATATAGCTCATTAACTTACATTCAAAATGGTATAAATGATCATAAGAAGTTGTAAGTATGTACATTACCTTACATCCAAAATGGAATAAATGATCTTGGAAATGAGTTTTTGTTGCCCCAAATCTTCCCTACCTCGCGAAACTACCATTTCTATTTTTGACACATGAACCACGGTTAACCCAACGAGGCTGCCTTATTCACACATATTGTGATTCTTTTTCACTATTTATTTACAGTATCATCTCTTTTTTTATTTATCAGTGACTTATTTTATAAATATAAACATGCGTATTAAATTAAATTTATTCTTTATTAAGATGTTAATTAAAGTATCGACTTTTTAATGGTGATGACCTAAAAGTTAAATAAGATAACTTGGCTTTCAATTATAATTATGTATTTTTTAACACCTTAGTACAATGTTTTAAAGAAACATTTAATTACAGTCTATTTAAAACATAATTTATAATTTGGAAGCATTATGTTAATTATACAACTTGAGTGGGTTTAATGGTTAAGAGCATGTTTTTTCTCTTAAGAGGTCACACGTTCAAAACCAGAGGAGGGTAGAGTATGTATGCCTTTGTAGACTTAGCAGTGAAATCCTTGCAAGGAGGTGGGTCCCTTGTCCCACAAACAAGGGGGTCTCATATACTAATTTGGTGTCTAGCTTGGTCACGTCCCACAAACAAGGGGGTCTCATACACTAATTTGATGTTTGGCTTGGTCATGCCCCACAGACAAGGGGGTCTCATACAGTAATTTGGTGTCTGGCTTGGTCATGTCCCACAAACAAGGGGGTCTCATACACTAATTTGTTGTCTGGCTTGGCGGTGACCTTAAAACTGGATAATAATAAATAACAATAACATATTAAATATTAGAAATCATTTTTTAATATTAACTTATCACATTATGTATAATGCATATTTTGTCTATCAAGAAACACAAACTATATCACATTATTAGTCTTTTTCATTACCAATTCAACTAGAAATTATGAATTGCAATTCTCACTATAAAATTGGTCAATGTAGTGACAACAAACTATTACAAAAACTAAGTATGCAAGTCACTTTCTCTAATGATAGTTGTGTCACACCAAAGATAATGAACCATGGTGTGGTAATTGTGGCAATGACCTGCTAATAAACTATTACAAAAAACAAAGTAAACAAACCATTTCCTCCAACCAGAGTTGTGTCACATTAAAAGCAGTGAACCATGTTGTGGAAGTGTGGAAATGATCTACTAATGAACCATTATTTATTTTGTACTCCATGAATGGTATAGTTCAAGTGATTTATTAAATCTCATAATTGATGTTTGTACTCCTAGATGGAGTCCCCCACCCCTTACTTGATTTCCTTCAATTCAATAAACTACTTTATTTTTAGGCTTCAAAGTTTGAAACTTCACAAAATTGTGATAAAATTGATCCAACGTCAAGACAAAATTAGTGGGAGTGCTCTACATACACTTCATGTACCATTGTAATGATATTTTGTGGATATTGATCTGAAACTTCACAAATGGATAGCAATGGTGGTTTTTTACACACTTCATATTTTATCATTGAGGAAGTAATGTTGCATCACAACTTGTTCCCCTTGGCCATGAAACAAGGGAAGCCATTGGGAAGACTTCTTTAGTGGAACTACCATTCCTATCTAATTACTAGGTATTAACAAAAAAATATAGAGGGTATGGTTGTTATATGAAGGGGGATGTCCCCGCAAACACACTCATTGAATTGGATAACATTCTAGACATATTTTGTCTACTTTTGAAAGTCACACTCAAGTTATTCATGGGCATCACCATAGGTTCACTTTGAATACTAACACAATAAACACTTGCCATTGCGTGTGATGACAATAATGGTAATTTGACTCGTGATAAAAAATTGCATGGGTAGGATGTGGGATAAACTGGTATCATTATCATTTTGATTTTCCTTCTTAATGATAAACATCCACAATATCAGGGAATCAATAAGGCAGATACTCATATGCATCTTCTTCTTGACTCTATCCTTTTACAACTTCGACAACAACCAAGGGTTCAACTTTATTAGTCAACATATCTACGTTTATAGTTCAAGCATGCATGTAACCAAATTCATCACTACTCTACCACCCCGATTATTCTAGACTTCACTCAAAATACACTAACTCTCTTATATACGTTTCATAATTACACTTTCTTGATCATCATTACCAGGGTTAACTAAATCAATTTTTAATTCCTCTTTCATATTGTGTATCATTCTACAATCTACATGTATGTCAAGAATCTATCTTATTATAAGAGACCATTATCTAGTGCAAAAATTTCATCTCTCTTCCCAACACCCATTGTCATTGACTTCTACATGCTTTTGATATTGCCTTTATTGTTCACTTTCAAGGCTCTTTGCATCTCCCCAATATGAATCTTAAGTGGCATGAATATTCAACTCCACGATCAAGTCCTCCTATTACTCCAACACCCCCCACTACCACCCACGTAAGACATGTGTTGAATCCATCATAACAAAAGTCAAAATCATGCCCCATTCCACCATCAATAATATTATCCACATCATAATTTATTAATCAACCACCCTCGATTACTTTCATTAAACAATTATAAGGTTTATGTGAAAATTGATAACAATCAAATACAAGTTCCAAAGCATAACCTTCCACAATGTCATTCATTCAAAAATTCATTCCTTACATCAATTCAATGACATGTAACTTAGTCTTTAACAAATTTTAAGTATTGTACTCAATTCATAACCATAGAAACCAACGTTAAGGCCACTATATGAGCCTTACCAACCATTTCCATTTGGAAAATTTCTTAGAATTCATCCCTTAAAATCTCATTCAAGCTTTCAAACAAGTACTTATCTATGAGTCTTGCATTCTCTTCATCCAAATATGCACTTATTAACACGAAAACAAGTAAATATGTGATTTAAACCAATCTTCAAGATTACCCTTTGTTGACTTCCACCACATGTCTACCATTCTTCATTTGTTATTAAATCAACAATTGAATATTGTCTTTGGTATAGAAACATGGTCCTTATAATGTGTCCAAAAAATTCTAACAATAATCTAGTATGTAATCATGTTGAAACATCCAAAGCAAGGAAGTCTCACCTAAGGCATGTTTGATTATAGTCGATTAGTAAGTGTGTAGAATATTTAAGACGAGTGGAAGCTTAAATTCCATAGCATAGAAATTACCACATACATGAATCATAAGAAATAAAACAATGTTACCAATGAAATAGGTAACCTCAATGTTACCTACTTTTTGAAGTATCAAGAAAAACACCTGATTTTGAAAAAGTGGAGATGCAGAATCAAGAAAAAAAATTTTGAGCATGTTTTTGGCACTTTAAGTTTTTTTCATTTTGTTTTTTTTGTTTTTTTTAAGTGGTGTTTTTTATGTCAATTTTGAATAATGGTGGTGTATCATCACCAACGTTTTTTTATAGGATTGATTTTGACACTATAAATTTTCTAATGTCTTCTTCTTCTGTGAGATGTTTATTTTTAAGTGCATTTATGTACTTGTGTTTTAAAAATAAAAAAAATAATTTTTTTTATAATAAAAACTTGTAATGATATCTTCACTTTTTCACATACATAAAAGATGGAAAAAGGGTCAATATTCTAAAGTTTATATTTTCTACATGTTTATGTATTGTTAAATAATTTTTCAATGCACATCAAAAAATTGTCGCTAAAAAACCAATATTTTGAACCATATGACAAAAAAATACAATTTTTCAACATAAATACAATGCAAAAAATACACTTTTACAGAGTTTTTGTTGAAAAAAACATGTTAAATAAATTATTTTTTTGGGAGAATCTTAACAAAAAAATTTAAGAAAACAACATTTTTATTGAATTTTATGTCAAAAAATAATAGCAATCACATGTTTTTTGCAAAAAAAAAGGGTTGTTCTCATAAAATATCAAAGTCTAAACATTACAAGTAAAACTGATTAATAGTTCTAAAAAATAAGTTTTGTTTGCAAGCATAACTTAAACTTCATCAACAATATCAACTAATACATGTTCAACATCATCTAGAACAGCATTGATGGCTTCTTCCGCAGCATTTTCTTCTTCATTTTGATCATCGCCGTCTTCTAATGGATCTTTCATGCCAACAAATCTTCCAAAGTGTCCCTTTCCAATCATTCCATATAATGGTGGTTGAGGTTCCTTTGCTCTTTTTGCCACACGTGATTCATTAAAATCTCCTTTCCTCAAACCAACTTCTTGCTTCGCATCTGGAAGGAATTTAAGAGCGTTAATTCTTTGTTGAATAAATTTGCATTGAACTGGGTCTTTCTCAATGGCAATGCAATTTCTTCCTTTTAGTAGGCAACATGCTAGTGTTGTACCTAATCATCAAGCACACAAAAAATAAGTAAGAAAATTACTATGGAGACATAAAAAGTAAAAAAGACAATATTTAAATTTCAATTTGTATATTAAAACTTACCTGAACCTGAGAATAAATCCAAAACCCATTCTCCTTCATTTGAACATAGATCTATAAGATAGTTAATCAATGCTTGTGGTTTTTGATAAATGTTAACTATATCTCCTTTTGCATCTTTATCCTCATATGTTAGTTTTCTTACCCCTGCATCATAAACCAATACTTGACTCTGACTCTTCCACTCTCTTTCGATTAATAATAATATGTATAGCTCTGTCTTTTGTCAAGCATTCAACTGGTGAACTCACTTTTCTTTATAATAGTTGATCTTGGAAAAACTAAATATTTGACTTTCTACTTTCTTAACATAACATAGTAAAAGTTCAATTAAATTTTACATGAATAAAAAAATTTAGGATGAATCAAACATACAATTTCAAAATCTTACCATGTAAGTTGCATCCTTGAGTTTGTTTTACCCTTGAAGCTTGTTAATAACATTGGAAATTGTGTGTCTGAATGAAATGTCACAAATCGCCAAAGTGGTGATGTTGTCACTTCTTGAAAACCCGTAACCACTTTACTAAAAGCTTGATAAGTATATGGTTCTCTATCATATTCAATGTATGGGAAATTGAAACCATGAGGAATATCTGCAATAACTAGGCCATATTCCCTTTTAGGTATTAGTGATGCAATGTTTTCACAGTCACCTTGTATTATTTGATATTGGACACTGTCGAGCCCATTCCAAATGTAATGATTAAGAGTAGGATCTAGTTCAACATTCATAAGACGCTTCCTTCTCATGTTCTCCATCTCAATTTTTTCAATAAAGCTTTTGAAAGTATCTGGTACTCCATTTCCATCCTTCTTCGACATCTTTAATGACATAAATATATATATATATAGATATGTATAAGTAATAAAATAAAAATAGTTAAAATATGAATAAAATAAATTTATAAATCAACATACCTTATTGAATGCAATATAAAACTCTTTTAGTGTTGATGTAGAACTTTCTTCTGGGTAGTTGCGTACAACATCATCCCAACTGTCTTCATTCAACATTTTAACCATGTGTTCTTGTATTTTCATAAAAATTTTCTGACTGAATAAATCAAGTTAAAAACGTTAATATATTGACATGTATAACAAATTCTACCAACATCATTATGTTTTATTTAAAAGAAAATTACAATGAAATAAATAATTCAAGAAACTTACTTTTGAAATTCTGCACACATTTCTTCCATTGATAATTCACCCGACTTCACATGGGCTGATACTGATTTGAATAATTTATCATCCTTCACACCTTGCATTATTCTCCAAGGTGTAATAGTCATATCCTCTGGAAGCTGCTTCATTTCAGGACCCCCCTTACTGTTGGTACATATTATGGGTTTACTCTTTCTAACCTTCTGATTTTTTATGGAAATATTCTCCCATCGATCAAACATCTCATCAATCAAATCCCATACCTCCCCAGTTCTAAATTCCAACTGAAAAATGTTATATGTGCCTCTGAAGAGATTTGTATTCAATTTTCCATCTTTTGTTTTTTTTTCATCAATTTGATAACCTGTTTCCATTAAACATTCCTTTCGAAATGCTACACTAACTTGTGTCTTATCTCCACGACATTTTTCTATGAATTCATTATGAATAAATCTGACCCTTTGGATGAAAGTCATTTTCATTCTGTACTCATTATCTGCATTATGATCCCATGCCAATAACTTTGATTCCATTTCTGTTAAGCCAGCGTAAATGATGCATTTCACTGTTTGAAAAAGATAGTTATTGGGATATTCTGCAATCAATTGTCTCTTAGCCTCTATTGAATGTTTCCATCCAATTACATAATATTTATAATCAAAACATTTTGTCTTGTAAAATGCTTGTTTGTTGGGAACCTGACATGGATCAACAAGAACCACATAATCCACCACATGCGCATATGGATTGAACCTGAACAATGTTTTCAAATTATGTACATGTAGGTGATGGGCCTTTCTAATTTGATATTGAGATTGTCCTTCATTTGGGCCATAAAATTGGTTGACATTAAGCTCAAATGTTTGGCCACCAAGAATTAATTTATTCTTCCTCAACTCTTGTCGAATAGCATTTTGTTTTGTTTTAATAATGCCATCCTCTAACTCAGCACCTGGTGTTATGATTTCTCTGTGTTGGGTATGTGTTATATGATTCAGTATTGTTGAATGTATCTGGGGAAGCTGCGACGAAGAATTTGTGGGAAAAACTTGGGACTTTGTACCAATCTAAGTCTATGGTGAATAAGTTGTTCCTGCGGAAAAAGTTGTATAACCTGAGGATGAAGGATGGAGACTTGGTGACAGAGCATCTGAACGCCTTCAATACTGTGGTAAGTCAGTTGTCGTCTGTTGATATTAAAATCTCAGATGAAGATAAGTGCATCAGTTTGTTGTGCTCTCTACCAGACTCGTGGGACAGTCTGGTTATTGCAATAGGTAGCAATACAACTATCTTGAATTTTGATGACATTGTCTCAGCCTTGCTGTCGGAGGAAATGAGACGGAGAAATATGGAGGGTCATAATGGAGATGCCTTATCTGTACGAGGAAGGTCCCATAACAGAAACAAGAATAAGGTTTCGAGTGGGAGATCTAAATCTAGAGGGAGATCTAAATCTCCTGGAAAGTTTGTAAAGGTGTGTTGGAAATGCGGAAAGGAAGGACACTACAAAAAGGAATGCAGATCTAAAGCTCCTGAGAAAGGAAAGGGATCTGATGAAGCTCCTTCTGCAGAGGCAAAAACCACCTCGGATGAAGATGGGGATGTGTATTTGGCTTCTTCTTCAAATACACATGTAGATCATGAGTCATGGTTGATTGACTCAGGTGCATCCTTTCACTTCACTCCCCATAGGGAGTGGTTCTGTGAGTATGAGAAATATGATGGTGGTGATGTCTTCCTAGGGGATGATAGGAGGGCTAGAATCATCGGACGTGGAAAGGTCAAGCTGAAGCTGCAAGGTGGAAGGATTAGAACACTTCCCGGTGTTCTGCATATTCCTGCATTGGCCAGAAATCTGATTTCTGTAAGCAAGATGGATGATGCAGGTGTAAAAACAGTGTTCGAGAAAGATGCCTGCAAGATGGTTTGGGGAGCACTGGTATTAATGCGGGGAGTTCGGACTGGAACTCTGTACAAGCTACAAGGTAGTACTGTTATTGATGGGTGTAACAGTTCTGTGGTTCCTGAAAGTGGGACAGAAAGCCTAGCTGTCTCTGGAGAAAAGACCATGCTATGGCACCAAAGGCTTGGACATATTGGAGAGAAGGGCCTTCGGATACTACATAGAGATGGTATGGTAGAAGGTATGTCTAATTATTCTCTGGATTTCGATTTCTGTGAACATTGTGTATATGGGAAGTAGAATCGGGTGAGTTTTCCTTCTGGTTCTAAGAGGGCAAACAAGATATTAGAACTTGTGCATAGTGATGTGTTTGGGCCTGTGTCAGTTCCATCACTGGGAAAGTCTGTGTACTATGTTTCATTCATAGATGACTTCTCAAGGAATACATGGATATATTTCTTGAGGAAGAAATCTGAAGTCTTTGACAAATTTAAAGAATTTAAGGCTCTGGTGGAAAACCAGACAGAGAAGAAGATAAAGGCATTGAGGACAGATAATGGTGGGGAATTCTGCAAGAAGGAATTTGAAGAGTTCTGTAAGAAGTGTGGTATAGCACGGCAGAAGAATACTCCATACACACCTCAGCAAAATGGAGTTGCAGAAAGAATGAACAGAACGTTGATGGAAAAGGCAAGAAGCATGCTCAGTGGTACCGGGTTAGGACAAGAATTTTGGGTAGAGGCAGTGGAGACTGCATGTTACTTAGTTAACAGATCACCTTCATCAGCGTTGGAGGATAATACCCCACATGAGGTATGGACTGGAAAGAAACCTTCTCTTTCACATCTAAGGGTATTTGGATGTGATGCATATGTACATGTTCCAAAGGAGAAAAGGACCAAGTTGGATAATAAATCTGAAAGGTGCATCTTTATTGGGTATAAGGATGGTTTAAAGGGTTACAAGCTTTGGAACCTAGAAACAAGGAAGGTTGTGTACAGCCGAGATGTGGTGTTTAGAGAAGTGAAAGATGTTATTAAACATGAAGTCCTACCAAAGGAACCTGAGAAGATAGAGTTTGAGCTAAAGGAGGATGAATTAGACTCTACAACAGAAGAAGACTCAGAAGATGATGAGCCACAAACTCCAGCTTTAAGAAGATCAGTTTGGGAAAGAAGGCAACCAGAAAGGTATAGTCCATCTGCTTTCTATTCAGGTTTTGCCTTAACTATAACTGATGATGAACCCAGAACTGTCAGGGAGGCAGTAGATTCAGAGGATGGAAAAATATGGAAGGAGGCCATGGTTGATGAAATGGCATCCTTGCACAAAAATGATGCATGGGATTTGGTGGAGTTGCCGGCTGGAAGGAAGCCCATTGGGAGCAAATGGGTGTTTAAGAAGAAGATGAATGTAGAAGGCAAGGTGGAGAAATATAAAGCTCGGTTGGTAGCGAAAGGTTATTCCCAGGTGCCATGAATTGATTTTGGTGATATTTTTTCTCCTGTTGCCAAAGTTACTTCTATTAGATTACTTTTATTTGTTGCTGTTGCATTTGATTTTGAGATAGAATAGATGGATGTGAAGACAACATTTCTTCACGGGGATCTAGAAGAGGAGATCTACATGAAGCAACCTGAAGGCTTTATGGTGAAGGGTAAGAAAGAACTAGTATGCAAGTTGAAGAAGTCTCTGTATGGGTTAAAACAGTGACCAAGGATGTGGTATCAGAAATTTGATACCTATATATGGGGACTTGGCTTCACCAGAAGCAAGGAGGATCACTGTGTTTATTTTAAATTAATTGGTGACCGTGTTATTTATTTGGTCTTGTATATGGATGATATGTTGTTGATTGGAAATGACAAAGAAATTATCCAAGATTTGAAGACCCAACTGTTCTCCAAATTCGACATGAAGGATCTGGGTGCTACAAATTATATTTTGGGCATGGAAATTAAGAGAGATCGGGCAAAGAGGAAGCTCTGGTTAAACTAGAGGAAGTATGTTGAGACTATATTGCAGAGGTTCAATATGCAGGATAGTAAACCAGTGAAGGTTCCTATTCCTGTAGGTGTAAAGCTGTCTGCTGAACAGTGTCCCAAGACATAAGAAGAAGAGGAGTATATGTCTCGTGTTCCATATGCAAGTGCAGTGGGTAGCCTGATGTATGCAATGGTCTGTACTAGACCAGACATTGCACATGCAGTGGGAGTATTGAGCAGGTTTATGTCAAACCCAGGAAAGGAGCATTGGACAGCAGTGAAGCGGGTTTTCAGATATTTACGTGGCACTAGTGATTATGGCTTGTGCTACCAGGGAAGACCAGGATTGGAAAGAATGTTGGACATTCGTGGTTTTGTTGATGCAGACTGGGCCGGAGATCTGGATCAAAGAAGATCTACAAGTGGGTATGCGTTTAGCCTATTTGGAGGCGCAGTCAGTTGGATGATTAAAAGACAGTCTGTAGTGGCTCTTTCAACTACAGAGGCAGAATACATAGCAGCCACTCATGCAAGCAAGGAAGCAGTTTGGTTGCAGAGATTGTATTCAAGTATGGGGTTGGTACAACAAGCTATAAGGATAGACTGTGATAGCCAAAGTGTAATTTTCTTGGCTAAGAACCTTGCTTATCATTCAAAGACAAAGCACATTGATGTTCAATATCACTTTGTTAGAGATATGGTTGAGGCTAAAAGGGTGTTGCTGGTAAAGGTGGACACTTTGAAGAATGTTGCAGATGCATTTACGAAGTCTGTGAGCACTCAGAAGTTCTCTTGGTGTAGAGAAACAATGGGTGTTGAAGAATTGGGCCAATGACTAAGCTCTCATGTGGAAAGAAAACAACAAGTGGGAGAATGTTGGGTATGTGTTATATTCTTTCCACGATTGGCCCCACGCGCTGTATGTTGCGTCGGGCGTAGCTGGGGGGTCACGAGGGGCGAAGCAGTCCCCACTGTTGGGGTCCGGGGCAGCGCCCCGGCCAAAATTTGTTTTTTGTGCGGACCCACTCATAGGCGGATCCGCCCATGGTTTTGTGCATGGTTTTGCACATGGTTTTGGGGTTCGATGGTTTTCGGCCCCCGGTATTTTTGTAGATCCGGTCAAGGGAACTACGGTTATGTTCTAATCCAGGGTTAATGGATTGGGGTTTATGTATGCTCCAGCATGTATATATATGTGTTGTAACACTAAAAGGAATATAATGAAAAATCAAGCTGGTCGTCCTGATTTGGGATCCAGGGGAAAATCTCTGTGTTTATCTGTTTTATGTTTTATGCTCTTGCTATTGTTTATTTTCTGTTATAAGAATCGTGTGTAGATATTTCTGCTCAGGGTTAAAACCTACAGCATGAATGAGAAAAAATAGGAGGGTTTGAATAACTCAAATTTTAAAAGTATATGGGTGGTCTAATGATCCAAGTTGGGAAATTCGAGTACAGATCTATAACACTACTACTATGATAATATTGTCATGCAATCATGATTTAATAAAAAAAACTAGAGGGTCGAAGTGATGTCAGGTTTGGTAGCAGCATACCCCAATTGCGCCTTGGTAACCTATTGGTTGATCGAAAGAACTAGTTGGTGCTTAGACCAAGTAAGTTTTAACTAAGACACCAGACCCCACCTAATCAGTGCATTAAGAAACCAAATGCAGGTTCAAAATTTAGTGATGTAGTTAATAAAGCCAATGTTAGGAAGAATTTCCCTTTTAAATCGGTTAGCATGGGACTACACAGAAGGAACGAAAGTGAAAAAGAGGAAGTGGAAGATACCTCCTTAAAACAATTATGGAACTAGTGACTTGCAGTAGAAATTAATATTATGGCGATGAAAATTCATAATAAGTTGTAACCAGTAGTCATCTCATACTTTAATTAGAACCATGAATAGATTAAAACAGTCAGTTGTAGCTTCTACTCAATTTAATCCAGATACAAAGGCATGCAAAAGGCGACAACAACAAGTTATGAACTATACATACAACTCCATGACTGCTATGTCAAATTCCATGATCATATCCCCGATTGAACAATATGTGTGTGTGTGTGTGTACGTTTTCCCCAAACCAATTTAAAACAAAGAAATTGTAAACAGTGCATGAAGGATTCCATACTAAAAATATAGAATTGTATTGGTAGTCATTAAGAACATCGCACATGCAGGAAAAAGTTTATAGGACGAATTGCCCTGTACATATTAGCTAACCATCCTGATATGGAGTCCACCTAAACAGCTAATATGGACTACAAATACACATAACGTATGATCTGAGAAAAAGAAGAGTTCCCATCCAATATATCAAAGAGGACGAGAATTTCACAACCAACAATTACATATACAATTATGTTCCTCTGGAGGAACTCAAACCAAAAAAATATAAGGATAATGTTCAAAACTATTCAACATAATAAAAGCATCAACAGTAACAAAGTTTGCCGAAGTAACTCGAGCCACATAACCCTCATGGAATCAGGCAGAAATAACCAACTGTGGTCATTCAAAATCAAATTAATCTGACAGGTACTGTATAGCGTGATGTCAAATTTGCAGGTGGTCATTGGAGTGTGGCACCATTCCTGTATAAGAATAGAACAAAGAGTCAATATTCCCTCTAGCAATTTTAAAGAAACACAAAAAATGATACCCATGGTCATCCATGGAAAACATGAGGGATTTACCTGAAATGGTCTTATAATAACCAGTCCTTCTGGGGTTTCTTGTGTTAATAGACCGCAGGGGAACAAATAAGGATTAGGTAGCTAGAAACAAGTGTTTGTGTAAGAGAAACCGAAATCAAGAAAACCTATTGTATAAGGTAAATGTAACTTTGAATATTTGCGACATTTTTGAGTGAAGAAGATGTTCGAACATGGGACTCATGAGCAACTAAAAGTAATGGGCTTGTTGGGAAGGTATGTGCTTATGCATTGTGGAACAATTAAGTCATCACCATACTCTAGACCAATAGAGGTGAAGTAAATTGGGGAAAACGAATTGAACCCTTACCTGAGCGTTGTAAGATATCGACCACTTGGTGAATCCCTGCACATTCCAGAGGAATAACATATCATTCACATAATACATTATTACACTTTATCCATGGCGCTAAGAAAAAAAAAGACTATGCAATAAGATAGTCTTACCTGGATATGCATAGGTGTAATTCAATGCATAACAGAATGCAAGGTTGCGGGTGGATGTCATTACACTGACACCTGGGTCTCATGGGATATATAAAACCAGAAAAAAACCCCATCTTTTAGTAAATTAAACCAATACATACCTCTACAAGATACCTTAGCCACGCTTAAATTTAAGATAAGAGAAATACAAAAAAAAAAATTACTTGGGATTAAGGAAGGTCGCAATAAGGTTGCAATGCAGAAGAGGAGTTGTAAAGACATCCACCTATCCAGGCATGCAGACTCGCACCACTCAGCGAAGAAGGGACAATTACAAGTTGGTTGAGGATAGCGCCATCTACCCTTGAAATCAAACAACTACCACCCTCAAATGTAAACCAGGATTCGAACCTCACTGTCAAGGGAAAATGAATAGTGAACTGAAGTGGGAAGAGAGATAAGGTTTTGGTTAAAGCGGGGCTATTTCCCATTGTTGGATCACCTCCAAAAGATCAGATCCATTGATAAGAGTTAAAACCGGCCATGTGCTCTCCATGTGAAGTGTAGGTGAAATGGATGAGTTGGCATCTAGAGATTCAAGGTGCAAAACCACAGAACGATAGAGTAAATGTATCATACGAAAGGGTCAGCTTGCAAATCATTTCACAGGACTATAGTATGATAGAATATACAACAACAATATGATTAGTAAAGTTAATATCCAATTAAATCAATGAGCACGTGGAGCTATTTCCAAATTTCTAAATGACCTTAAACTTAGGCTGAAAGCATTGTGATACATTGGTATGATCTTATTAATCATGGCATTGGAATGACCAAAAATCAGGACTTCTCTTAGGCATAATTTTCACTCAATGATTGTTCTAGTACTTAGCCAGAAATTAGAATTGAAAAGGTAATACAAGTGGTAATAGGTTATTCTATACAATGTGGAAATGAAATCCATAATAGTAGTTATGTTGAGTGCCTTTGGAAAAAAAAAAATTGATAGAAGAGAGTTGTAACAAGTGGCATCAGAGCCCACTTTAATATTGGGGCCTAAGATGGAACACCATGGAAAAATGTCTAATTTATTACATGTGTATTTTTTGTTGTTTTTTTTACTAATAGTTGGTGTTGTTGTCAAATATAAGGTACAATGGTTTGTGCAGTTACAATTATGGCAAACAAAGAGGAACTATATGTGGAACTGGGGGAAGGAGATCCTGCCCCGAATCCAAATTCCCATATTTTGGAAATAATTAGACAGGAACTAGTTTAGTTGAGAACTAGCAATGAGCGACTACTGCAAGTAAGCCATGAGCAGGAGCATATTATGAGGGACTTAACAGCAAATTCCAGCCACAAAAGTGGGGAGCAGGAAAAATTGAAGCGAAAGAGGTTGAAACTAGCTTAGAGAAGTCTCAGAGTACTGTAGAATCTGAAAAGACAGATTCTAATTTCAAGAAGAATAAAAAGGAAATGCATGGATAGTTTTGCAAGATAAAACCTCCTAATTTCAATGGGGAAAAGGAGGAGGATGAAAAATCCTGGCTCCTGAATATGATCAATTATTTTCAGGTGTACAAGTATGAAAGTAACCTTAAGGATAGGTTGGTTGTTTATCAATTACATGGTAAAGTTACTCTGTAGTGGGAGGAGACAAAAATTATACAACTGTTGGATGAAAAGACTGTCTCTTGGGAGGATTTCCATTAGAAATTTAAGTCGTGATATCTAAGTGAAAGATACTATGACGATCCCGCAAATGAGTTCCATGAACTAAGACTGGGGAAGCTTACTATAGATGAGTTTGTGACAAAATTCACAAACTTACTCAGGTATGTTCCAGCGGTATATAAGGAAACAATCAAATTCGACAACCCAAAGACGATGGATGAAGAAATCAGAAAGGCAAGACTTTGCTACCAACAGTTTAAAAACCAGAGTGAGAATTTGATAACATGGTTGAACAAAGATAAGGGTAAAATTGAAATGAAAGCAAAAAGACAAAAGCCCGCCTATTTGAAATTTTTTGGAAAATATTATTAGAGGAAGAAGTTCAATAAGGGAGCTGCAAATAGACCATCTCAATCACATACAGGGTCCAAACCCATAAAAGTGAACAAAAAGCAAGGACCTGGTGGCAGAGAAAGGGAACCACTGAAGTGATGGGGTTATTGTGAACCACACCTACTCTGATATTCTCCACACAATCCCAAATCAATTAAGAAAATTCAAGTGGTCGAGGAGGCAACCACAGTGAATGATGTGGCCAGAGACATTCCAAGAATTAGTACGACATTGGAATATTGGAAGGTTGAACATCAATATACAATGATTGGGATATAAGGTATTATTCACAACCAACCTGTGTCTATTTTAATTGACCCCGAAGCTAGTTTAATTTATGTTAGTCCTCAGATTGTGGAAAAGTGTAAATTACAATCAGAAAAGTTTCGATATTCCTGTTTGGTACAGTTGGCTATCGGTACCAAACAAAAGGTAACCCACAAATTAAAACAATGTACTGTGAATTTGAATGGGTATTCCAAAGATTTAAAACTAAATATCCTTCCTTTGGGGTCATATGACATATTAATTGGAATGGATTGGTTATAAAAACAGAAGGTTGTTATAAATTGTCTAGAAAAGACTTGAACTGTCTTAATTTGCAAGAAAACCAGTTATGATAAAGGCAAAACCAAAACCAGTCTTGGTTAGACAAATATTTGTCGTACAATTTAAAAGGAAAATAAGAAATGGATGTCAAGTTTATATGGTTCATGTGGAGGAATCATAACAAGACACATAAACCACTACCTTAGAAAATATGCTTGTAATAAGATATTTCCAGGATGTTTTTCTTGAGAAAATTCCTAAGCTACCCCCTCATAGAGACAATATTTCTCTATTGATTTAGTTCCAGGAGCTAAATAGGTGTCTAGGGACCCATATAGATTGAGTATACCATAATTGTTAGAATTAAAACTGCACTTGCAAGAATTGTTAAACAAAGGCTATATTAGGCCAAGTGTTTCCCCATGGGGGGGCGCTAGTGTTATTCATCAAGAAAAAAATATTGAACCTTTAGAATGTGCATTGAATATAGGCAACTGAATAATTTGAAAATCAAAAACAAATATCCCCTACCCCAGATTGATGACTTATTTTACCAGGTAAGGGAAGCAAATGTCTTTTCAAATATTGATCATTAAATGGGTTACCATCGGCTCCACATAAAAGATGAACACATCCATAAAAAAACTTTTATAACACGATATGGTCATTATGAGTTCGTAGTGTTTCCTTTCGGTCTCACTAACGCACTTGCCACCTTCATGTGTCTCATGAATAGTGTCCTCCATAAATATCTTGAAATTTTTGTGTTAGTTTTCACAGATGATATATTGATATACTCTAAAATTGAATAAGAACATCTCATATTAGTGTTCCATACATTAACGGAACACCAGATTTATGCAAAACTTAGCAATTTGAGTTTTATCAACCCAAAATTCAGTACTTGGGGCATAATATTTCTAAGGGTTGGCAGTAGGCCCAGAGAAAATTCAAGCAATTATGAATTTCTTTGTACCAAAAGATGTGACAAAAATTCATTCATTCATGGGGATTGTTGGATACTACTGCATATTTGTGTAGGTATTTTCAAAACTAGCTTACCCCATTACCTTCTTACAGAAGAAGGGAGTAAAATTTGAATGGACAACCAAGTGTCAAGAAATCTTCGACAAATTAAAATAAAAATTGGCCACAACCCCTATCTTAAAAACTGCAGATAAAAAAAAAGGAATTTAATGTGTGCATTAATGCTTTTTTAGAAGGGTTGTGAGGGGTGTTACTTCAAGATAATGTTGTCATAGCTTATGAAACAAGAAAGTTGAAAAAACATGAGCTAAATTATGCAGTCTATGATTTAGAATTAGTTGATGTCATACATGCCTTGAAAATGTGAAGGAATTATATGTTGGGAAAGAATTTTGTGTTGATAAATGACCATGTTAGTTTGAAATATTTCTTTATTCAACCAGATCTAAATGCAAGACAAGCTAGGTGGTTAGCTATCCTTAGTGATTTTGAATTTGATTTAAAACATATCAGGGGAAAAGAAAATAAAATTGTGGATGCATTAAGTAGGCATGCCCATTATTTGATAACCAATTCAAGTAGAAGTGTGAAAACAAATTTTGACAAGCGGGTGCATAAATCCCTACCACAAGACCCACAATATCAGGAAATGCAGCTGAAAATACAGCAGAAAGGAATTCCCGGGTATGCCATAAACCAGAAAGGGATAATTACTTATCAGCATAGGATGTATGTTTATAATCTGATTTCCTTGAAACAGATGATACTAGATGAAGATCGCAAGAGACCATATGTTGGCCATCCAGGTTACCATAAAATTGTAACTGCATTTAGGAAAATCTTTTTTTGGACAGGCATGAAGAAATAGGTAGCAGATTACTTGGAAAAATGCTTAGAGTGTCATCAAGTAAAATTGGAAATATTGTCATTGATCGAAAAGGAACACAAAGGAGGGGCACCTGAACTATCATTAAAGAAAAGGAGCAAAGGCAGCAAAAAGGAAAAGGAAACAGAGGCAGCAAAGAGGCAAAGGAAGCAAAGGTAGTTAAGGTGGAAAAGGAACAAAGGCAGCAAACACAGGAAAGGAGAAAAGGCAACAAAAAGGCAAAGGAAAAAAAGAAGCAAAGGAAGCAAAGGAAGTTAAGGTAGAAAAGGAGCAAAGGCAACAAATTAGAAAAGAAAGAATCGTGAATGTGCTGGGGCAAAGTCATGAACATTTGGGTCAAGTCATGAATGAGGGGCAAGTCATGAACATGCAGCAAGTGTGATAATCCCAAGTCGGAGTGAATAATAAACAGAAGAACAAGCTCAGGAGAGATCAACGCTTTTAAAAACCAAATAAAGCTCAGAAGGATAGTGGATATGTAGAGTAGCGGAGGTCGTAGAAAGCAGAGAAATCAACTAAGAGAGAAAATACTGAGGTAGGATCAAAAGGCAATCATATATGCAAGACACAGCGAGGACCAAAGATCTTACACAATCCTCTGTTTGATTTAATATCGTATTAACCACACAACAGAAAGCAATCGGAAATTACAATGTTTATGTTTGGAGGAACCGGTGGTGCAGAGTGGAGACAACTGAAAGAAGAAAAATCAACTAAGGCAGAGAACACTTAGAATAATTCCAAGGGAAGCGATCGTGCGGCAAAGATCGAATCGCAGAATAGAAATTCTAAGATTTAATGGCATAGATCATAGCAGGCGGAAGAGATGAAGAAGAGCTACGTGAGGATGAGCAAACGGTCAGGATTATATCGCAGAAGTGAAGGCGAAAGATCAACGGCGGAGGACGAATTGCGAGTTCTTACATCGCAAATGGTTGTGGATAGTGCTTAAGGCCATCACAAGGTAAGTTAAATTGTATGCAATGCGAAGTGGAGAAGGGCACGTGTCAACAGTGCAATATCTCACATTGCAAGAAATAGAGGGTAACCACAAAGTAAATCTTATAAAGTGAGAGTGTGATTAGGTGAGGACTGTTAGATCTAGGTGCAGATCAACGACAAATGGTGAATTGTGAGTTCGCACATCGTAAATGTTAGCAGATAGCGCTAAGGTATGTTAATTTTCTTGTGATGTGATAAGGTTAGAAAGTTGAAATGCAGTGAAAGGGAGGAGCCACGTGTCAGCATTGCACATTATCACACATCGCAGAGTTTATGTTTTTGTGCTTAAGGTTCGCGCGGCAAGTTAAGTTGGATGTGATGCGATGTGATCGCATATCACACAAGACATGAGATACGTTTTAGTGCTAAAAGTTAAAAGTTGCGGGCAAGCGAAGTGTGGTGTACTATGATTGGTAAAGTATTGTGGGACCCAGTAACCCCTGTTCTGTGTCTGTTATGTGCATTTTGTTATAAATTATGCGTTGTTTGATCGCCAACGTATGTATGTGGAATATACTTCATTGCACTAAAAGGGATTTCATGTGGGCAAAACCCCGTAGGTCACAAAGGAAAGACATGAATGCATGTCAAAGGACCAGGAGCCTGTACAAAATGGTGTTGCGGCAATGTGTTAAAATAAAAGGCTGGACGCGGAAGAAAAGACTCGAGTAACAAAAGAAAAGACTAAACAAAACAAGAAAAGGCTCAAGTAAGAAAAAGGACCCGAAGCTCGTGCAGAATAGTGCAACAACATGGGTCGAGTCGGGAAAAAATGTTGTCATGCAGCACAGTTGGAATATAACTGTAGAAACATAAAAGACAAAGGGACAGCAAGCAGAAGAGGAAAAACACACATCAAATCTAAGAAGCTGAAAGGGTTGAGTGAAATATTTGATTGTAACTATAAATGTATTGATTATTTTATATTGTTTGTGATGAAATTCAAGTCTCCAAGGAAAAGAAAAACTCCAATTTAATACTGAAATGAGTGTATATATTGTTGTAATATCCTGAATATGCTGAGTGAGGAAATGAGTGGGTGGAAGGCAAGAGTCATGCATGTTCACTTCATACTCCCAAATAGAATGCAAACAACCAGTAAGTGATCTCTATAAATGATGTTATTGTAATATGCATAGAGGGGTTAGAGAGTGGAAGAATGAGTGGAAGAAGATAGAGATGTTGTGCAAATCCAGAGCTGATATGAAGTAGATTTGAAGGCTGGAAGGGCAGCATTGAAGAAGGAGAAAAACAGAGCTGATATCCAGGTAAATTAGCATATGATTTTATTGTAGTGCGAGGGAGTTGATGCTTCCATATCAATTTATAGCTTGATAGATGTCCAGTTGTAGCTGGTTGAGGTAGGAGCCTCCTGTGGATTGTAGTTTGCAGAAAATAGATGGGAGTTGGAGCTTCCTTGCAAGTTGTAGCTTGCAAAATTTGTGGTAGTAGCCTCCTATAGGTTGGAGCCTATAGAAAATCAATTGTGAGAGGGAGTTGGAGCTTGCCTTTGCATCACAGCAATAATAAGATGTGGTTTTCTCCCTTTATGGGTTTCCACTTATATATGTTGTATATGTGCTTAATGATTAAGTGTTTATGTGATGTTTTAGTCTGTTTAATTACTTGTTGTCCACACATTATGTTTGTTGATCCATTATGTATTAAGTTTCTTATGAAATGAAGGTGTAAATGAGTTGAACAAAAAGTTTTAAATGTCCATGAATGTATTAAACTAATTCACCCCGCCCCCCCCCCCTCTCAATTTAAGTAAGGGTTCATCAATTGGTATCAGAGCCAGTTCCTTCTATATCATTTTAACAACTGGAAGGAGATCCTGAGTCCCCAAAATAGCTAGCCTAGAAGGATGCTCAAAAAATAAAGCCCCATTGTTTGCTGGCACAAAATATGCCTTCTGGAAAATAAGAATGAGGACATACATAATGTCTCTAGGAATAGAAGTTTGGGCTGCTGTGGAAGAAGGATATGCTCCAAAGGATACGGACACAGAGAAAGAAGCCAAGCAAAATTTCATAGCTAATGCAAAAGCCATGAATGCACTCTTGAGCGGTCTATGTGAAACATAATTTATCTAAGTAATGCATAGTGAGACTGCCAAATATATCTGGGATACATTAGAAACTATCCATGAGGCAGATAAAAAGGTGAAGATGGCCAAACTGCAAGCCATAGAGCTCATTTTGAAAATGTAAAAATGAATGAAGATGAAGATATAGCCAGTTTCTCCTTAAAGGTTGCGGAAATTGTGAATAACATGAAAGCTATAGGAGAAACCATTAAGGAATGTGTAATTGTAAAAAAGATATTGAGATCTTTACCATCCAGGTTTAACCCTAAGGTTTCTACCATAGAAGAAACATTGACCATGAACCAATTGCTTGGAAACTTGATGGCCTATGAGATGAGACTTCCAAAGGGGAATTCAAATGTGAGGGAGGCGGCCTTTAAGGCAGATAAGTGCAGAGAAGAGAAGGAAGGTACATGCTCCTGCAATGATGAAGAAGAGGCCAAATGTTAGCCTCTCTCAAATAGCAATAATAAATCCAAAATAATAATTAAATTAATTAAATATTCCAAGTTAGGAATATGTGCCTAACTCTTGGGTTGTTCCTCAAATATTGGAGTTTGTTTAGGAACTCCTATCTTGGTAGGTTTTTGGTGAGAAATTATCTCAACCAAAGGAGTCTAAGATAGCACGGACTAGCTTAGACATTTTCTCTCATCTATTTAAATTGTAAATTAAATTCTTTTAATAAGAGAGAATACATGAAGAAGCCATGAGGCTTCTACCTTTTCCGCCTTTATTTTGTGTGTGCTTTATTATGTGTGCTTTATGTCTGTTTCTGACTTAATTATTTTTTCTATCATGTGGTATCGGAGCCATATGGGCGAGAGTATATTGTGTTTTTAATTTGGTATTCGTTTGGCAAAGGTGTATTAGAACATAGTACGCCCATCCTTTGACATGGCGAGAGCTGGACTGCAAAAGAAAGAGTTGATTTCATTCTGAATCTGCGCCTAAGAATTCTGTCAGAGAAGTATTTCGAGAATTTAATTTCTCTGCAGATTTTTATTTTCTGTGATTTATGAATTTTTTATTACATGAAAATCTGGAAGCCGCTATTTTGTTTTGTGGGATGATCTCTGGAAGGTAGTGGGTGTTCCAGATTTCATTCGAAACTCGGACAGATTCTGGCATACCTCATCCAGTGATGCAACACTCTGTTTGTGGTCTGAAAATACCACGTGATCATCAAAATTCGTGGATTGGTGACGGATAGTTCAACGAGAGGCAGCACGCTCAAATCTCTGGTGCAATCACTATAAAAGGAAGCAGACATAAGTTTGATCAGTATTTCCTGGATCAACGTTGTTGTAGATCAACATTTTTTCCCTTACAACGCAGATTCAGTGTTTCTATGTGTGTAGAGTGTGTCATGTGAAGGGGATTTAAACTTGAAGCAGGCCTACAACAGAGCAAGTGAAAGCGTGTAGTTCGACTTTTGTTGGTGGCACTCCAGAGGTTCCTATCATGCAAGTGAAGTATATAGTCATTCCGCGAGAAAATCAATCAGAAATACGCACCTTTGCAAGGTAATTTGAGGTCATCGTAAAGGGTAGTTGTCTGCAGTTACAGAGGATAAAAGGATCAGACCGACTTAGAAAAGAATAGAGTAGGTCTTAGCATCCCTTTTCCATAATCCTTTCCTGTTATAGTAAAAATGCGATGTTGTTGTTATCTATCAGATAGTTTTCTACCATTCTGAATGCCCATATATTGTTTTTGAGCGCTCATATAGTGTTTTCTGAATGCTCAGGCATTGGTTTGAGCACCTATATATCATTTATGAATGCCCTTGTCTTCTTTTTGAGCACCTATATATCGTTTCTGAATGCCCTTGTATTATTTTTTAGCACCCATATAGCGTTTGTGAATACCCATTTATTCTTTTTGAGCACGCATGCAGTGTTTCTGAATACCCATGTAGCTTCTGTGAGTACATGTTGTGAAGAATTGATAATGCCTTGTTTCAGAGGAAGACCATTTTCCTTATTATTGCAATGGGTAAGTTTTATGGAGCTTTGGGATGTAAGGCCATCCGAAATTCTCTTTCTGAGCGTGTAGAACGACGGGAATTCCATTGTCTGGAATCTGAAAATCTCATGTGAGCATTAAACATATTTTTGGGGCTGTTAAGCAAATGGTTTTCAAGGTTATGTGGCCCTTTGTGGCACGCACGATTACAACATTGTTCATTTTTATCACCACCATTAGCAGCTTGCATAGTTGAGTTGTAAGATAAATTCCCACTTTCTTGTTCATCAGAAGTTTTGCATACTCCAGTTGCATGACTATATTGCAGATCCTGGTGATCTTTATTTGATGTAGTAGTTAGAACAAAATCATCATCCATATCCAAAATGAATCAAAGGAGGAGGAGAACGAGTGTAACGCTTTACAGGAATTGAGTAAGCCCCACAATTCAATACAAAATCAGAATTATTCTTACAGGAATTGAGTAAGCCCCACAATTATTTATTGTAGAGCTCAAGAGCATACCTTGAAAGGCATTAAATTATTGTGAAATTCTTTGTTTTTGAAAAAAGGGAGTGGCAGATTTGTGCAGATTTGTGTATGCCTTGCCATGAGTCAAGCAAAAATTGTTGAATTTGGAGGAATAAGTTGAAAGTTTTTTTTTACTTTAGAGCATTGTAATTTTTTTTTGTTATTGGAGTAATAAGGAGATTTTTTTCTTTCCATTTGTATTTGGAGAGATAAGGTGATTTAATGCATTTTGGAGAGATAAGTGTCTTATTTTGTTTTTTGGAGTGATAAGTTGTCTTTTGTAATTTGGAGAGATAAGGAGTGTTTCCATTTTGTATTTGGAGTGATAAGGGAAAGCCATTGTTGTAATTCAAAGTATTGCTTTACTTTGAGAGAGATTGAGTCGGTGAATATCCAAATTTTGAAGACAAATTGCTTCCAAGGGTTGTGAGCTTGGCATATTCTTTACTTGAAAGTGGAGATTTCTTGTGTACTCAATACTTAATAAAAATATCATTTTTTGGTGTTGATGTGTCCTAGATCCACCCAAAATTGAATAAGGGGATCTTAGGTACACCATGTGTGTTTGTGATGGCGCATGTTTTTTATGGCTTCATGTTGTTGCTTTTTTTTGTGTCTAGTTGTGACACATCAATGATTTCATTTAATATCACATACATCAGCAAGCATAACACATATAACGAAATAGCTGCAAGATCAACACATGCATCTACACAACTACAACATATAATCGAAGATTGTTTACATCAGCATTCTACATCAAACATCAAATTCACTTAGTCAAGTTAATGATTTTCACAGAAAAGTCTTCATCAACGTTCTTGCAAATCCCTTTAAAGAAATTGTAATCAAATTCATTGTTTTAAGTGAATCATTAAAAATTCATTGTTAATGAATTTTTAAGAGGACGAGGCAAGTCATTGTTTTAAGTGAATCATTTTAAGCTTTCTTGGGTGCATTTTCAACAGTGTTCGACACCCTTCCTTTAAGAAAAATCAAGTGAATGCATGAGTTTTTAAATCAAACAAGCAACAAGTTTACATCTCCTGCAAGCGAGCGTGATTATTCATTCAAGCAATCTGCGTCAAGACAATCCAAAGATCAAACCCTCAAGCGAGCCAGAGTGAAGTTCATTACAGAAACCAACAAAGCAACCAAACAAATTCAAACAATCAAGCAAGTTGAGATCGACATCAAGTGAGCGTAGTTATTCATTCAAGTGAGCGTAAAGTAAGTCAAGTGAAGCGTTCAAGCAAACGCGATCATCATCAAGCGAGCGTGAATTCCATATTTTAAGCAAGAAAGTTCTACAACTCTAGCAAGTGTTCCCAGCAAGTGCAATAAGCAACCAATCAAGTGAGCGTGCCATTCAAGCCACATTCAAGCGAGCCTGACATTCAAGTGAAACAGTTCAAAGTACAACATCTCCGCCAAGAGAGCGTGTTTTCAAGTGCACAAGTTCAGATGGTGCAACATATTCAGTTGTTAAACATTCTTCACAGTTTGATCATCTCAAGTGATGAAAACATGGTGCACGTCAGCAAAGACACTCTTACTGATCTTTCACGGCATCTACGACAAACACATGAAACCATTGAGTTTCTTCAACTCGAGTCGCAACTTCAAAGGATTGAATTGTAAGAAAAGAATTATACTTTCAAGTCTTTGAACCATCCAGATGATAAGTCTTTGAACCATCCAAATGATAAGTCATTCATTCAGACAGCTTCAAGTGTCGAAGTTGTTCCAGTTCAAATTTCTTCCAAGCCCGTCATCAAGCCCTGGGAAGAAATTCACAATAACAAGAATCGACGAGGCTTAGGATATGTCCAAGATGACGTCAACTTACATATTCCTAATTATTCCAAGCCCATTCAGTTCATCAGTGCGGGATTTCTTGAACAGATCCCCTTAGCACATTCAGAGCCAGTTGCAAACAGCCAGCAATGCACGCAACCCAAAGTTGCAAAAAAACAAAATTCCACACAACCTGAAGTTGAAGTCAAACCGAAATGTTCTCATTGTCAGAGAACCAGTCATATGGAAGATCATTGTTTTGATCTCCATCCCTATCTCCATTGTGGCAAGTCCAATCATTCCTTAGAAAAATGTCGCAATCAACACAAATCAGCCAGATTGAAGATACATTATGAATGGATCGACCCTTGGGAATGGTCATCCACAGTTAAAGTATTGCTTCAGTTCTACAACCGCATACGATCACACATAGTGCAGCCAACAGTGAAAAGATGATGGTACTCTCATGCAGTTGAATGGGGGAGTACAACAGTGTAAAACTCCTACACCTGAAGGGGGGGAGTTCAGGAATACTTTCCAAGAGAAGTGTCTCTCCTTTCAGTTGACAAAGGGGGGAAATTGCCAATGAGATTGACAGTGGTTGTCAGACTGAAAGTCTCGACAAAACCAACAAAAGAAGCCAATGGGAATCTTCAACAGCCAGTGGGCATCAACAAATTTGCCAGTGGGCAGTCGACAGCAAAGAAGCAGTGAACAGTTTTCAGCACAGCAAAAGCAACAGTGAGTTGTTTTTGACATCATCAGCCAATGGGCTTTGAACAAATTTTGTCAGTGGACAAAGGATGTTGATTTCATGCAAAGGACAAATGGATCCTTTTGCAACTTGGAACTTGATGGAGTTGTCAAGCGAAATTCAGAGATGAATCAGACATGCAACTGACTCATGGTCTCTTCAGATTGCAGTTTTTCAGCATCCAGCTTTGGTGGTTTTTCAGGAAATGTTTTTTGAGGATCAACATGAGAACTTGGAAGATGGTTCCTTGTTATTATTTTGGATTTTTCATTGAAGGGGGGAATGTTAGCCTCTCTCAAATAGCAATAATAAATCTAAAATAATAATTAAATTAATTAAATATTCCAAGTTAGGAATATGTGCCTAACTCTTGGGTTGTTCCTCAAATATTGGAGTTTGTTTAGGAACTCCTATCTTGGTGGGTTTTTGGTGAGAAATTATCCCAACCAAAGGAGTCTAAGATAGCACGAACTATCTTAGACATTTTCTCTCACCTATTTAAATTGTAAATTAAATTCTTTTAATAAGAGAGAATACATGAAGAAGCCATGAGGCTTCTGCCTTTTCCGCCTTTATTTTGTGTGTGCTTTATGTCTGTTTCTGACTTAATTATTTTTTCTATCACCAAATTTGTCAGAAGATTGGAGAAAGGCACAGGTAAGTATAAGGGTAAAATTCCATTTAAGTGCTTTAAATGTGGCATAGTGGGGCACTATGCATCTAAATTTCCTCATAAGAAAACAGAGAATCATTCAAGAGGGAAAGAGAAAAAATTTTCATAAATAGGACGAAAGGGATTAGATTTAATATAAGAACATTCTATGCCCAAAAAGACAGCAGTGCATTTGAGAGCTCAGATGAATCCCCCAATGAAGAAGGAACATCAGAATTCATTGTGATGGCCAAGGAAGAGCTTGAGGAAGATCTCCAGGAATTTGAGGAAGAAGGTGAGTTAGATCTTTAGGGGGAGATAATTAGTGCCCTGGAGGAAATAGACATACTTAAACTTAAGAGTAAGAAATAGAAAGAGATTCTTCTGAAATATGCAAAGACAGAACCAGATTCAGAAAATCTTATTAAATTGAAGATTTAACTAGAAGAATCAAGGAAAATAGAGGATATTCTGAGTAGAGAAATAAAGGAGAAAAATTAGGAGCGAGAAAAAATGGAAGAAGAAGTGGTAAGCCTAAGGAAGAAATTAGAAAAGGCCCAAATTTAATTAACTATGAATATTTCTCAAATGAAAAGCTCTGTACATTTGGACAAAATTGTAAGTGCTCAAAGACCTCCACATATAAAGGTTGGGATAGGCCATGAAGGAGAAACCAGCAAATCCAAGGTAGAAGATAACAAGAATATCATTTTTGTAAAAGTTGTAAAGGATAATGAAGCAGCAAAAAGGGAATCCACAAAATTAGAAACCAGCAAGACCATGTTATATAATGAAACAAACAGAAACAAGTAGCAAACTCAAGTGACAAAGAAACAAAATGAAGAAACAGTCAACTACAAAAGACTCATACGCTCCTAAGGATGAATTGAACCAATTTGGAAGACATCAAAGGAGGTTCCTTCCCCCTGTGAGAAGCATCACTTGCTTTTCTTACCACAAACCTGGACATATTATGGCATACTGTAAGACAAAGAAAATCCAATCCAACTAGCAAAATATGCAAAAAACAAAAGACTACCTCAAACAACTCTCTCTACCAGAGACATATACTACTTCCATGGGTATTGTTTTTGTTGTAAAGGATTTGATCATAAAGCCATGGAGTGTAGAGAGTATATACATAGACTAGAGTATGGAAACTCAAGGGGAATTAAGCACAATTATGAATTCATTCGTGTACACAATCTATTCAGAAATACAATCAAATGTTTAAGCTGCCATAAAAATGGGCACAAGTATAACGAATTTCCTCTCAAATACTGTGATCCATCTCCGCAAAAAGGTCATAGAGCAAACAACTTCATGCAATGGAAAAGGAAACTAAATAACTTTGATCTTGTTCTAATTGCTCAAGATCAAAACAATCAATGGTATGTGGACAGTGGGTGCTTAAAACATATGACTGGAGACCGAAGCAAGTTTGTAACTTTTGATGAAAAGAAATATGGGAATGTAACATTTGGTAATGATAAAGCAGGGAAAATCAAGGGAAAAGGCACAGTCAGCCTGAATAATGGAAGAGGAGAGGCTCAGGATGTATTATTTGTAGACAGTCTAAAATCCAATCTGCTAAGTGTTAGTCAAATGTGTGATAAAAGCTATGAGGTCCTTTTCATAGCCCAAGATTGTGAAGTAAGGTCAATCACCACAGGGAAGACCTTGTTCAAAGGTGTTCGAATAGAGAGTAATGTGTATATAGTAGAAGAAAAGAATGAAGCATGCCACATCAGCAAACTTGACGAATCTTGGCTATCGAATAGAAGATTGGGACACCTAAATTTTGACCACATCATAAAATAGAGCAAAAAGGAAGTTGTCAGAGATTTTTCTACAATAAAGAAGCTACCAAATACCATATGTAAGTCCTGCCAACTGGGAAAAAAATCTCGCACAACGTTCAAAGCTAAAGGCCAACTATCTACAAGTAAGACTCTTCAGCTTGTACATATGGACCTGTGTGGACCTTAAAGAACAAATGCACTAGGAGGAGAATTGTATTTCATGCTGATAATCAATGACTTTTCCAGATTAACATGGGTGGCATTTCTCAGATACAAATCCGAAGTGTTTGAGAAATTTAAGATATTCAAGGCACTGGTAGAAAATAAAACAGGATGTAAACTAAAATGCATCAGATCAGACATAGGATGTGAATTCACAGACGATGATTTTGCAAACCTGTGAAATGAATATGGGATAAAGAAATAGTTTACAGTTGCAGGTACACCTCAATAGAATGGAGTGGCAGAGAGACAAAACGGGTCAGTACAACAGACTGCCAGAGAAATGATGCAAGAAAGAAACATTCCCCAAACCTACTGGGCAGAAGCAGTACACACAGTTGTACATATTCTCAACAAAGCTCATCTAAGACCAAATTGTGACAAGATTCCATATGAATTATGACATGGAAAACCGACATCAATCAAGCACTTTAGATTCTTTGGCAGCGAATGTTTCATAAATAATAATGATGAAAAATTGGGGAAGTATGATGCAAGAGCTGATGAAGGATTATTTTTGGGATATGCATCCAAGAGTAAGGGATGCAGGTGCTACAATAAAATACTACGTAAAATTGTGGAAAGCATTGATGTGAGATTCGACGAAGATCTACCAAACAGAACACAAAGAAAAAACTTCTCCAAACCTCTAGATGATCATGAAGATGAGAATCAATAAATGAAGAATAAAGTACGACAACAGAAGATACAGAAATAAACCCAAAAGGACCCTTGAGACACACTCAGAAGAACCATCCTAAAGATTAAATCATTGGAGAAAAGAGTGCAGGAGTCCAAACTAGAAGACAACTAGTTGAACAGACAAAGGAAGTGTACCTAGCCATGTTGTCACAAATAGAACCAAAGACTTTTTATGAAGCCAGTAAAGAAAAAAATTGGGTAAATGCTATGAATGAAGAATTAGACCAAATTGAGAAGAACAAGACCTCGGAGTTAATGCCAAGACCTGCTAGGAAAAATGTCATTGGCACAAAGTGGATATTCCAGAATAATATGAATGAACAAGGTCATATAATGAAAAATAAAGTGAGACTTGTATGCAAGGGATACTCTCAAATCGAAGGACTCGACTATGATGAAACTTTTTCCCCTATAGAAAGAATGGAATCAATTAGAATTTTTTTGGCTTTTGCATGCTATCATGATTTCAAGGTATATCAAATGGATGTGAAGTATGCCTTCTTGAATGGAGATCTAGAGGAAGAAGTCTACATGGAACAACTTGAAGGATTTTCTTTAGCAAATAAACACGACTATGTGTGCAAATTAAAGAAAGCCCTATATGGTCTCAAACTAGCACCATGTGCATGGTATTCTAGGCTAGAAAAATACCTTCAAAAACAAGGCTTCAAGAAGGGAGGAGTAGACAACAATCTGTATATAAAGGCTGATGAAAATGAACTCTTAATTGTACTAGTATATGTAGATGACATCATGTTTGGTAGCAATAAGGATGAGTTAGTAAAAGGATTTGTAGAAGAGATGAAGTCAAAATTTGAGATGTCTATGATTGGAGAGCTTACCTACTACCTAGGACTTCAAATTCTAAAAAAGAACAAAGGCATATTCATTTCACAAGAAAAATACTTAAGAGATATGTTAAAAAGATTCCAAATGGAGGACAGCAAACCTGTGTCAACTCCCATGATCACTGGATGCAAGTTATGTGCTGATGATGGATCCGCAGATGTAGATCAAAGACTTTACAGATCTATGATAGGAATTCTATTATACCTAACTGCCTCTAGACTAGACATTATGTTGGCAGTAGGACTTGTGGCAAGATATCAAGCAACACCAAAACAAAATCACTTGCTAGCAATCAAGAGGATACTAAGACACCTGCAAGGAACTACACATTATGGCCTATGGTATCCAAAAAGCAAAGAATTCACATTGACAACATATACAGATGCAAACTGGGCCAGTTGTGTGGATGACAAGAAAAGCACAAGTGGAGGTTCATTTTATTTGGGAGAAAGTCGGGTAGCATGGTTAAGCAAGAAGAAAACATCTGTCTCTCTATCTACTCCAGAAGTGGAATACATAGCAACAGTAGCTTGTTGCACTCAAGTAATGTGGATGAATTAAACTCTCCAAGACATGAAGGTAAGCATCACTGAACCTATCTCTATCAAATGTGACAATACAAGTGCAATAATTATATCAAAAAATCCATTACTTATTCGAAAACAAAGCACATCCCAATAAAGTACCACTTCCTCAGAGAGAGCAAGTAGCAGAGAAAATAATAAAGATGGAGTATGTACCAACAAAGGAACAAATAACAGATATATTCACAAAACCTCTTGCTAGAGAACCATTCGAATATCTAAGAGACAAACTAGGAGTAGTGTCTACAGATGATACTCTCTGATATGATTAGAAAAAAATAAAATAAAATAAAATAAAATAAATAAAAATAATAAATAAAATAAATAAAATAAAAATAAATAAATAAAATAAATAAATAAAAATTGAATGAAATGATGATGGAAATACACCAACAAGGGCTGCAATATAAGGAACATAAATAGTGCAGTAGACAAGTGATAGTCAGTATCAGACAAGAAAGCATCATTCCAGGGGGAGAGCAACCCATAAAATGTGTCACATAAGAGCTAGATTTATGAAGCTGGTAAAGATCTATAGAGTATGGTACGGTACAGGCCCTCAAGATTGGAGTATTATGACGGAAGTACATCAAAATTCTATCACATATCACCTCTATCAAGCAGTAAGGGATATAAGTACAAAAAATTCTATGGTGACATGCCCTCCATTCATGCAATCTCAATAATTTTCAAAATGTTCTCCCAACAACTCTGGTACACCAGTTTGGAGCAGCAAGGTATAAAGTCAAAAGAAGAAGGCTTATACACAACTCAGAGAGAAGTGATCCAAAGATGGAAACTACACTAGGAAATGTGCAACCCTTTGCCATTGATGTCAAAGGGGGAGGAAATGCAAGCAGAAGAAGGAAGGCTCTTCTGAAAAGCAAGCAGAGGAAGAAAGACACCTCTTAGAATGAAACGGGGAGGAAGTCTTGGAGGAAGTGTTGCCATCAATGCCAAAAGGGGAGATTGTTGGAAATATTATCATTGATGGCAAAGGAGCACAAAGGAGCATCACCTGAACTATCATTAAAGCAAAGGAGAAAAGGCAGAAGAAAGGAAAAGACAACAGAGGCAACAAAGAGGTAAAGGCAGAAAAGGCAGTTAAGGCAGAAAAGGAACAAAGGCAGCAAAGGCAACAAAAAAGCAAAGGAAACAAAGAAGCAAAGGCACCAAAGGAAGTTAAAGAAGAAAAGGAGCAAAGGCAGCAAAACAGCAAAGGTAGAATTGTGAACGTGTTGGGCAGAGTCATGAATGTTTGGGTCAAGTCGTGAACATGGGGCAAGTCATGAACATGCAACAAGTGTGATAATCCCAAGTTTGAGTGAATAAAAAACAGAAGAACAATCTCAAGAGAGATCAGTGATTTTGAAAACTGAATAAAGCTCAGGAAGGATAACAGAGATGCAAAGTAGCGGAAGTCATAGAAAGCAAAGAAATAAACTAAGGCAAAAAATACTAGGGTAGGATCGAAAGGCAATTGGATTTGCAAGACACATCAAGGACCAGAGATATTACACAATCCTCTATTTGGTTAAATATCATATTAATCACATAGCAGAAAGAAATCAGTAATTACAGTGTTTATGTGTGGAGGAATCGGTGGTGTAGAGCGGCAACGCTGAAAGAAGATAAATCTACTAAGGCAGAGAACACTTAGAATAATTCCAGGGAAGCGATCGGACAATGAAGATACAATTGCATAATCGAAGTTCTAAGATTTAACGGCAGAGATCAGAGCGAGCGGAAGAGATGAATAAGAGTCACGTGAAGGATGAGAGGATGGTCGGGATTAGATTGCAGAAGTGAAGGCGAAATATCAACGGCGGAGGGCGAATTGCGAGTTCGCACATCGCAAATGGTTGCGAATAGCGCTTAAGGTCATCACAAGCTAAGTTAAACTATATGTGATGTGAAGTGGAGAAGGGCACGTGTCAGCACTGTGCAATATCGCACATTGCAAGAAATAGAGGGTAACCATAAAGTAAATCTTATAAAGTGAGAAGTACAATCAGGTGAGGACCATTAGATCTGGGCGCAAATCAACGACGGGCAGCGAATTGCGAGTTCGCACATCACAAATGTTAGCAGATAGCGCTAAGGTATGTTAATTTTTTTTCGATGTGATAAGGTTAGAAAGTTTTGATGCGGTGAAAGGGAGGAGCCACGTGTTGGCACTGCACATTAGCGCACATCACAGAGTTTATGTTTTTGTGCTTAAGGTTCACACGGTAAGTTAAGTTGGATGTGATGCGATGCGATCGCGTATCGCACAAGACAGGAGATGCGTTTTAGTGCTAAATGTTAAAAGTTGCGGGCAAGCGAAGTGTGATGTACTATGATTGGTCAAGTATTGTGGGACCCGATAACCCCTGTTCCGTGTCTGTTATGTGTGTTCTATTATAAAGTATGTTTTGTTTGATCGCTAACGTATGTATGTGGAATAAACTCCGATATTGTTCCTAGTTGCGTTAAAAGGGATTTCACGTCGGCCATACCCTGTAGGTCACAAAGGAAAGACCTTAACATATGTCAAAGGACTAGGAGCCTGTGCAGAATAGTGTTACGGTAGTGTGTTAAAAGAAAAGGCTGGACGTGGAAGAAAAGAATCGGGTAACAAAAGAAAACACTGAACATAGCAAGAAAACGCTCAGGTAAGAAAAAGGACCCGGAGCTTGTGCAGAACAACACAATAGCATGGGTCAAGTCAGGAAAAAAGGCAGCCATGCAACACTGTTGGAATATAACTGCAAAAACATAAAAGACAAAGGGACAAGAAGAAGAAGAGGACAAACACACAACAAATCTAAGAAGCTGAAAGGGATGAGTGAAATATTTGATTGTAACTGTAAATGTATTGATTATTTTATATTGTTTGTGATGAAAGGAAAGTCTCCAAGGCAAAGCAAAACTCCAATTTAACACTGAAACAAGTGTATATATTTTTGTAGCATCCTGAATATGTTGAGTGAGGAAATGGGTGGGTGGAAGGCAAGAGTCATGCCTATTCACTTCATATTCCCAGATAGAATGCAAACAGCTAGGAAGTGATCTCTATAAATGATGTTATTGTAATATGCATGGAGAGCTTAGAGAGTGGAAGAATGAGTGAGAGCAGATAGAGATGTTGTGCAGATCCAGAGTTGATATGAAGAAAATTTGAAGGCTAGAAGGGCAGCATTGAAGAAGGAGAAAAATAGAGATGATATCCAAGTAAATCAGCGTATGATTTTATTGTAGTGTGAGGGATTTGGTGCTTCCATATCAAATTGTAGCTTGATAGATGTCCAGTTGTAGCTGGTTGAGGTAGGAGCCTCATGTGGGTTGTAGCCTGCAGAAAATAGATGGGAGTTGGAGCTTCCTTGCAAGTTGTAGCTTGCAAAATTTGGGGTAGTAGCCTCCTGTAGGTTGGAGCCTACAGAAAATCAGTTGTGAGAGGGAGTTGGAGCTTGCCTTTGCATCACAACAATAATAAGATGTGGTTTTCTCTCTTTATGGGTTTCCACTTATATCTGTTGTCTATGTGCTTGATGATTAAGTGTTGATGTGGTGCTTTAATATGTTTAATTACTTGTTTTCCACACATTATGCTTGTTGATCCATTATGTATTAAGCTACTTATGAAATGAAAGTGTAAATGAGTTGAATGAAAATTTTTAAATGTCCATGAATGTATTAAACTTATTCACCCCCCCTCTCATTTTAACTAAGGGTTCATTAGGATTAAGTATCAACATGTCTCCATCATGGTAGTGATATACATGCTGACTAAAGCTGCACATTTTATTCTCATGCAGTCTACCTTTGGAATTGCGCAGGTGGCTAATATTTTCATGAGATAATTTGTTAGACTTCATGGCATACCAAAAATGATAGTCTCTGGTAGAGATGCAAAATTCACCTCGAATTTTTGGAAAGATTTATTTGGAGGAATTGGGACCAAGCTAAACTTCACTACTGCATACAATCCTCAGACGGACGGCCAAATTGAAAGGAAAAAATAGATTATGTAGGACATGCTCTGGATGTATGTAGTGGATAGGCCCATAAAGTGGGAATATTTTATGCATTTAGTTGACTTTTCTTATAATAAAAGTTACCAAACCTCTATAAAAATGAGTCCCTTTAAGGATTTGTATGGAAGAAAATGCCATACACCGCTCAGTTGGAGTCAATCTTAGGATAGGTTAATTCTTGGGTCGGATGCACTGTATGAAATGGAACAGATAGTACGAAATATCAAACATAAAATTAAGGAAACTCAAGACTGACAAAAGAGTTGTGTAGACAATAAGAGAACACATAAAGAGTTAAAAATTGGAGACCATGTCTATTTGAGGGTTAAACCTTGAAAAAGCACCCTTAGTACCGGAAGTTGTCCCAAGTTGGCACCACGATTTTTTAGACTGTTTGAGATTTTGGATCAAGTTGGTCCATTGGCATATCAATTGGCTCTACCTAGTCATGTTAAGGTTCATAATTTTTTTCATGTATCATTATTAAAAAAAATATGTTCATGATCCTTCTCACGTAGTTGATTGGAATTTGATACAAGTGGAACCTGAAGGGGAATTTCTTCCAAACCCACTTCGTATCTTGGATTGGGAATAAACCATGCTTAGAAATCGAGCCATCGCTTGGGTTAAAGTGCAGTGAAGACACTTTACACCTAAGGAAGCCACTTGGGAACATGAGGATAGCATGAAGGAAGCTTATCCAACATTGTTCAAGGATAAATGGCTGAATTTTGAAACACTGAGGACAATGTTCTTATTTTAGAGGGGGAATATGTAATACCCTAGTTTCATGTGTATATTCTTTTAGTCGCTGAACTATTTTTAGAAAGAACAAAATACTATATTTGTCGTATAAAAAAAATATGATGATGTAAGGAATATTTTGAATAATATTAAGAAAGCTTGAGTATTAACCTGGAAAAGAACTGAATGATGAGATCATAATTCCAATCCAAGTGGTTAGGATGGAATGGAATTCAATACTTTCCCAAAAATTTTCCTAAAAATCCCTAGGAATGAATTTAGAGGATTTTTATATTTGAAGAAAGAAATATAATAAATCACCAAGTGTGGGGAAACAACACTGGGAATGGGTAAGTAAAGCACTATAGGGGATAAAAGCGGGCTTTAAAATAAAAAATTATACTTTTGTCAAAAATCCTAGGTTATGGGGTTAGCACAACCCAGAAAAATGGGACGTCATTAAGGAAAGTTTGTTGGGGAAAGTAGGCATAAAAATGCCTTCACCAGAGCGACAAGGGATTGTTGGTTCTGGGAGAAGAGGTCTCATGTCAGGGGATAAACAAGAAGATAAGGTTCAAGTTTGGGTGGAAAACGCATTCTTTTCTAGTTAGTACAATTGTTACACTTGAATTCTGGTAAACGAAAAGTCATTTTACTTGCATACAATATTTTATAACTGGTTGCAATGATGAACATTGTGAATGTGTTATTGGCTGCATGAAGGAAAGTAGTGCATTTAAGATCTAGTTAAATCACTATGAAGGTTATGTTAAGAAAATCAAAATGTAGGGTCATGCATTAATAGTTCTTTTCAAAGAAATCCCATAAAGGGATCGGTATAAAAATAGTTGTTGATCAATTTATATGTCCTAAGCTTGTGCTTGTTTAGACATTGATAAAACGAAGGTTAAAGTCTAAGCTATATTTTTATAGCTCTGGAATGAATTGGGAAAGTCTTGGTTATTTGGTTTATAACAGTGCGTAGTCTGATACTTAATTAGCTTCACTATGTTCTGAAAATGCTAGATTGTCAAGAAAGCATAAAACTTATGGTTTGGCTACGCTTAAAATTATTGGTGCTTTTAGTATGTGAAAATGGATTTACTGTCATTCAAATATACTGAATTAGCAACGATAAAATTCAAATGAATGAATTAAAGTGTAGCGAAGGGATTACCAAAATTTAGTAGCATGAATGAGAACAAATAGGAGGGTTTGAATAATTCAGATTTTAAAAGTATATGGTTGTGCCAACGATCCAAGTTGATAAATTCAAGTGCAGATCTACAACACTACTATTCTGATAATATTGTCACACACTCATGATTTAATACCAAAAACTAGAGGGCCGAAGTGATGTCGGGTTTGGTAGCAGCATACCCCAATTGCGCCCTGGTAACCCACTGGTTGATCGAAAGAATGGGTTGGTGCTTATACCAAGTAAGTTTTAACTAAGACACAAAACCCCACCTAATCACTATGTTAAGCAACCAAATGCAGGTTCGGAGTGCAGTGATGTAGTTAATAAAGAAAATGTTAGGAAGATTTTCCCTTTTAAATCGGTTAACATATAATTACACAGAAGGAAAGAAAGCGAAAAAGAGGACTTGGAAGATATCTCCTTAACACAATATGGAACTAGTAGCTTACAGTAGAAATTAATATTATGGCGATGCAAATTCATAATAAGCTGTAACCAATAGTCATCTCATACTTAAGTTAGAACCATGAATAGATTAAAACAGTCAATTGCAACTTCTACTCAATTTAACCAGATACAGAGGCATGCAAAAGGTGACAACAACAAGTTATGAACTATACAAACAAATCCATGACTGCTATGTCAAATTCCATGAGCATATCCCCCACTGAACTATATGTGTGTACGTATGTATGTATTTTTCCCCAAACTAATTTAAAACAAAGAAATTGTAAACAGTGCATGACGGACTCCATAGTAAAAATATAGAATTGTATTGATAGTCCTTAAGTACATAGCACATGCAAGAAAAATTCTACAGGATAAATTTCCTTGTACATAATAGCTAACCATCCTCATATGGAGTCCACCGAAATAGCTAATATGGACTACAAATACACATAACCTATTATATGAGCAAAAGAAGAGTTCTCATCCTGTATTTTAAAGAGGTCGAGAAGTTCACTACCAACAATTACATATACAATTGTGTTCCTATGGAGGAACTCAAAAAAAAATATAAGGATAATGTTCATAACTCTTCCACATAACAGAAGAATGAACAGTAACGAAGTTTCTGGAAGAAACTCAAGCCGCAGAACCCTCATGGAAGCAGGGACATATAACCAACCTGTGGTCATTCAAAATCAAATTAATCTGGTGGGTACTATATAGAGTGATGTCAAATTCGCAGGTGGTCACTAGAGTGTGGCGCCATGCCCGTATAAGAATAGAACAGAGAGTCAATATTACCTCTAGCAATTTTAAAGAAACAACAAAAAACAAAACCCATGACCATCCGTGGAAAATTTGAGGGGTTTACCTGAAATGGTCTTATAATGACAAGTACTTCTGGGGTTTCCTGTGTCAATAGAGCGCAAGGGAACAAATAAGGATTTAGAAGCTACAGACAAGTGTATGTGTAAGGGAAACTGAAATCAAGAAAACCTATTGTGTAAGGGAAACTGAAATCAAGAAAACCTATTGTGTAAGGTAAACGTAGCTTTGAACATTGGTGACACTTTCGAGTGAAGAAGATGTCCGAACAGGGGACTCGTGAGCATCTAAAATTCATGGGCTTGTTAGGAAGGTATGTGCCTATGCGTTGTGGCACAGTTAAGTCATCACCATATTCTGGACTAGTAGAGGTGCAGTAAATTGGGGTAAACGAATTGAACCCTTACATGAGTGTTGTAAGATATCGATCACTTGTTGAATCCTTGCACAATCCCGAGGGATAATATATCAGTCACATAATAAAGTATTACAATTTATCCATAGCGCTAAGAAGAAAACAAAATTGTGCAATAAGATACTCTTACCTGGAGATGCAAAGGTGTAATTCAATGTAGAACATAATGCAAGGCTACGAGTATACATCGTTCCACTAACACTTGGGTCTCATGGGGCATATAAAACCAAAACAAACCCCAACATTTAGTAAATTAAACTAATCAATACCTCTTCAAGATACCCTATCCACGTTTACATTTAAGATAGAAATACAAAAAATAATACCCAGGATTAAGGAAGGTCACCATAAGGTTGCAATGCAAAAGCAAAGTTGTAAAGACCTCCACTTGACAAAGCATGTAGACTTGCACCACTCAAGGAGGAAATGACACTTGCAAGCTGGTTGAGGATAGTGCCATCTATCCTTGAAATCGAATAGCTACCACTCTCAAATGTAAACCAGGATTCGAACCTCACTGCCAAGGGCAAACAACCAGTAGAGTGACGCGGCATAACACAAATGAACAATTAATTGAAGCAGGAAGAGGGCTAGGGTTTTGGTTAAAGTGAGGTTATTTCCCATCATTGGATCGCCTCCAAAGGATTAGATCTGTTGATGAGAGTTCAAAGTGACCATGTGCGCTCCATGTGAAGTGCAGGTGAAATGAAGGAGATGGCATCCAGAGATTTGAGGCACCAAACCATATAACGATAGAGTAAATGTATCATATGAAAGGGACGACTTGCAAATTATTTCATAAGACTATAATATGATAAACTATACAACAAAAGTATGGCTAGTAAAGTTAATATATGATTAAATCAATGAGCGCGTGGAGATATTTCCAAATTGCTAAATGAGCTTAAACCTAGGTTGAAAGGGTTGTGAGACATTGGTATGACCTTAGTAATCATGGCATTGGGATGACCAAAAATCATGACTTCTCCTAGGAATAATTTTCCATTGTTCTAGTACTTAGCGAGAAAGTAGAATTGAAAAGGCAATAGAAATGGTAATAGGTTATTCTATACAATATGGAAATGAAATCCATAATAGTAGTTATGTTGAGTGCCTTCGGAAGAAAAAAAAAAAAAAAAATGTTAGAAGAGAGTTGTTACATAAATGTCCATAGAAATCAATTCATAATAAGCATCAAAGCATTTACTTCATCATACATCTCAAATTATTAAAATTAAAAAAATAATAGAAATTGAATAAATTAGAACTTTATTTAAAATTATTATTATTATTATTGGTAAAAATCACTCATTGTATCTTTATGTTTTGGCTATAATCTATACTTGAGATTTCATTGGCTTTTATTAAAGCCTCTTCGCCTATAGGTTCTTACAAACTCAAAGCCTTCCTCACCTAACTCCATGAGTACCATTGACACTCTCAACTTTCTCCCTTTAGTGCTCCTTTTACTCCATATTTGCACAAATCATATACCACTCATAACAACCAACAATAAATTATCATCAACTATGACAAAAAACACAAAAAAACACAAAAAAAAAAAAAAACTAAATTTAATAAAAATAAATAATCCTAATATTCACCACACTCAATAGTACTAGAGAATATCCAAATCTTTTTTATATCACAAACAAACACTAATTAAAAGAATTAAAAAATTACCTTCTAATTCTCCCCATAAAAACCAATTGCCTCCTATCAATTCGACTTCTTCAATTAAATGAAAAAACACTTACATACCTCTTTCTAACTTAAAAATAATTATTTCAAATATAAATTAATTAAAAATCAATAAACCATACACACAATGAGAAAACGACCTCGATTCCTCCCAATCCATTTCATATACATACCGTGACAAGCTTTCAACGTTCAGTTGTAATGTGAGAAAAAAAAATGTGTTTATTGATTTATTATTTACCTTAAACCCAATATGATAAAAATGTGTTTATTATTTACCTTAACACAACCGCTGTAAAATATTGTTAGAATATAAGTGCCTTCGTTCCACATATTTTAATACAATGCCACGCCATGTGACATGACTAAAATGTTTCACCCAACCTCCTTATCATTTACATGGTGGTGCCAGGGACACGTAGCGTGTCAAGCACACCCCAACTATTATCCGTACGCACGTGATTCCATTGCAACCAAGTAACATAAATGTTAAAAGTAGGTGGCCCTACAATAATAATAACTAAAAACCACTCCACACCTACATTCACAAATTATATATCCCATTGGATAAATGCACGCCACAGAACGCACCCGACGTTCTCCTTTCAAACAGCATCTGCTCTGCTCTGCTCTGCTGGAATAACACCATTGAACGGTGCCCTGCCTCTGATAGACACGTCATCTACGTCGTCCCATGGCACTCATGAATCATGTATTTTTAGTCATAGTCTAACTAGATTGTTTTTTCGTCTTGAAAATCATGGAAATTTCAGTAAGATTTTAAGAAAATCTGGCAGAGATTTTTGTAAATCCACGTTATAACTATCCAACTTTAATATTTTGGTTGCCCCAGAGGTGTTTGATGGTGCTGAATCCATTTCCACCATCAAAATTATGATTCAAACATGTCACGGTAAGATTTCTTAAAATTTGGCCCTTTGACTGTCTGAACAATTCTTCCGTTTCGTTTCGTTAGACAACTCCCCATTTTTCACTCTACTCAACGTGTAATTCTACCTTGCTTGTATAAAATTGAGTGTCATGAATTTCTGAATTTCTAAAACTATAGTAAGCACAATTATAAAAAAATAAAATATGATGATAAAAAAATTATAAGCAATTGAGCTAGATTTACAAAGTTATATCCAGAATCTGGGTGAATATTATTTGAATAATATTTTGGAAAAGGATAATTTGAAAAGGGACGATGTAGTTTTGTCAATTAACTATTGTAACAAAAATATTATTATTAACTTTGATTTTACTTAACCCTTAAGAATCTCAGGTCATGATAAAAAGCATAAGTGTTGAAAACTTTCTATCATTTACAACCAAGATATAAGGCAGTTTTTCTAAAATTAGGTATGCTTTGAAAATCTTGAGGAAATTGGTGGGCTAGGAGCCACTTGGCACTAATATAATTCTTTTAATTTATTAAAAGTCAATGCAACTTAACAAACTGTGTAACACACTACATTTGTTGATAAGCATTCAGATGAAACATATGTTGAGCATATTCCCTTGAAAATCAATCTAGTTGGCCAATTAAAAAAGAGTCAAAGGATCATCTTCCACCTTAAGTTGAAATAAAAAGCCTTCTCTTAATTATTAATGATGAAAAAATATTTAGTGTCAAGCATAAAATATTTCAATGTCCACCTTACATCTAATATTTTTATATCACCTAGAGATGAGGATGATATAAAGTAATTGAAAATAAAAAAATTATTATTCCATAGGCCACAATGAGGGACATTAGTAATTACTCTTGTGCTCAACATGGAGTTGTGTAGTTAAGTCCCACCAGCACAACCTCGGAAAGGTGACCAAAGATCGAACCTCACGGAAGTTGTTGTGCTCGTGCTAGGGGGAGGAGACAAGTTAAACCCAGTTAGCATAGTGTTGGTGTGACCCAGACCAAGTGCGATCCGTGGGTGATTTTAACGACTTAGATACCCATGGGTGGTGATTTCTCAAGCCACAAGTCAAGCCTCATGAACTCAAACCTCTTAGAAAAAAAAAACATGGATTTGTGTCATATCCCTATTTTAATCTCCTAATTAATTATGTTCAAGATTGCTTATTTTAGCATGAATATTTTTGTATCATGCCAAGTTGAATGGGATAAAACCAAACCAGTTAAATCCTTGACTAAGACATGAATGCCTACAAGGGCGAAAGTGGAGAATAGTAAGAGAATTGAGAAGGGGTTCAATATATCTAAAAATCCCTAGCCACCCTTGTCAAATTATTTTTTTGATCTTCCAAATTAATTTTTGGAATTATCCTTCATTTTCACTATTGACTTAACAAGCCCATCACTTAATGTAATTGGTGGAAGGACCACCTTCCACACTTATGAAAAGAATGGGTGGAAATTTGAAATGGGATTGAGGTCAAATCACCTATAACATACCCAACCCAGAAATGTCTCACTAAGGCTATAAGGTGGCCACTTTAAGGAAATGGAAAATCAAAATTCATTTTCTTTTAACCTTCTCAAAACTTAATACTAAAATTGACATCATCTTTTACTAGTAAAGTGATTTCCAAAAATATAAATTTCATCTCAAACTAAGCTACAATCACGAAGTCATGCACAATTGAAAATTTGCCCCTCAAACGGCCACATTAGCATTTGTACTACCACATAAGTTTACTTTGGTAGCCCAACCCATATTTAGAGGATGCATAGCAAGGAAAACCTTCCCTCCAAATTGCAAGAAATGTAGGAGGCAAGTCCCCATAAATCCATAACGAGGAATAAACGCATCATAACCATTAGACCATGCATTACTAGTATTGCACAATAACTAATAAATCCTAAGCTATAGGAAAGTAAATCCAGTGGTGCAATATATGTCCACCATTAGATTTAAATTCGTTTAAATCTAACAGTTGACATATACTGCCCCACCACATTTAATTTTCTATAGCTTACAATTTATGACTTTGCCTATTGCACATCCTAAAAAAATAATAATTAACTAACGCGTTTATCCTCATAAAATATGGTCTTGAAATCATGTAGGAAAAAGAAAACATGGCACATCCCCCCATTTATTAGTGGATGGGACTAGCTATGCAACCTCCCACTTGTCCCTTCCCTTATCACCCATACAAAGAATTATAATAAATATTAATCAAGATGTTTAATCTCAATTTTATATTGATATAGTTAATCCAACGATTAGAAAATTTTAGAGAAGACTCATATTAATTTATAACTTAATTTATCCTCTACATTTTTTTTTTTAAATTAATATCTGTATTAGACACCCCGTGGTAAAAGGGCGAATGGGGAAAGCAGCCCCATTCACAGGTTGGAGTTACGTTTTCAAAAGCCGCCCAACTCACCTGGCGATCCTTTTGCTTCCTGAGCCGCCCAATTCAGCTGCCACCGTCCAGGACTTTTCTTGCTTTCTTGGCCGCCCAAGTCAGCTTGCAGTTGCTTTTCGTACGTTGGAGTTTTGTGGCCAGCGAACCTCCGACGTTAAGTATGTGGGTGTAAGGGGCCGTGGATGACGTGTCTGTGAGCGGGACGCCACGCGTCCACTCGTGTTATTCGATCACAGCAGAGGTCGGGGTTGTTTGAAGAGGATCTTGGAAGCGTGGCATGCATTCTTTATCGTTCGACAAAAAAATTCTAATTTGTGAGTGGGAGATATCAGAGGTGGGGTTGCATTTAGTTATTATTATGATAGCGGCTACCCACTTTTTATATTCCTTTGGTTACATGGAAACACGTCTATTTTGTTTTTCTGTTTAGAGCGAATCATTTTTAAATAATTTTAATCATATTTTATTGTTTATTTATTTTTTAATTTTTTTAAATATATTCAACAGAAGAATATATCGTTAATAATAGTACAAAATAAAAATATATTTTCTAAAATATTTTTAAAAATTATACATTACAACTATATTTTTTATTATTATATAATTTTGAATAATCTTTCACAATTCTATTTTAATAAAACATTTTTTATTTATATAAAAAAAGTTATATGCTAATAGGATGTTGAGTAGAAGGATTATTATATAATTTTGATTTATCTTTCACAATTCTATTTTAATAAAACATTTTTTATTTATATAAAAAAAGTTATATGCTAATAGGATGTTGAGTAGAAGGAGTTTTATATAATTTTGAATTATCTTTCACAATTCTATTTTAATAAACATTTTTTATTTATATAAAAAAAGTTATAGGCTAATAGGATGTAGAGTAGAAGGTGACAACTTGTTTTGTCAACATACTTTATTTTATGGTGTAAAGTTTAACAATTAGAAAAAATCAATTATGGTAAAAATAAAAATAATATAATATAATATAATTAATAATTATAATTATTAAGTTTATGGGTCCTAGAATAGACTGGGATGGGCGGTACTATTAAGTTATTTTATGATGTGAATGTCAATGTTTAGTGGAAAAAAATTTAGTTATGTTAAGAGCGGGCCTGGCCCATGCCTAATGAGATCCCTAGGTGATTTTAAGGGCTTAAATGTTTTTGTCAAGCATGATGTAATCTTTGTGAATTCAAAAGTCTCTGATAAATTAACAACACTTAGACAATTTTTTTTAATTATCAATAAAACATTTCACTAGATCAAATTACATAAACATAAACATAAAAATATAATATAATATAATATAATATAAAATTAATAATTAAAAGAGATTTGATACCTCCTCGCAATTAGTAAATCTAAAAATAAGATCAATCTAGACTAATATATTATAATTTATAAATTATTATTTGAATAATAAATCATTTAATTATGAGAGGGTTGTAGTAAAATTATGATAGAGGTCATCTATGTTGTCTATACTAGATAAAGGAAGCAAATTAGTTTTTAATTCATTTAGAAAGATATCGTTTTTATTTCTATCAAAGATTAAGTTCTTTTGACTATAAGGATTATCTTCGATGGGATCTCTATGCATGACAAAATTGAGAGTTATGAGTAAAGGCCTATGATCAGAGTCAAGCTCGTGGTCGTCTAAGATGTCAAAATTTAGTATTTCGATGTATAAAGGGAGATCGAAAATAGCATAGTCTACCACGCTACTGCCAAGCCCATGGATGCAGGTCATCTGGCTAGAATTGAGCCACTTTTTTAGACCATTGCAAATTATGAGATCCTGAGCACTACAGAGCTTGACTAGCTCCAACCCAAACAAATTATCCTCGAGGTCTTCAGAGCTCCTTTTGTACCGGCTAGCCAGAGTAAGTTCTTCGTCTAACCAAAGAGGATTGGGGTTGGAATGATTGCTTAGAAGAATAGCTTGGTTGCTTGAAGTTCGAGCATTAAAGTCACCCATTAAAAGGATATTACCTTCATTCCTTAGACTAGAAATATCATTCTCTAAACCATTGCAAGGACTATTTTTATCTAGATTCTTTTTCTTATAGAAGTTAGAATTGATGGGGGGGAAATAACAGATTGCTATGTAGGTATTTTTATCATTAATGTCAGTAATCTCAATCCAACTATATTGGTTGTAAGGGTCGTTTTTATAAATCGTAGCATGGGGGGAGATGTTCTTCTTAATGTAGCAAGTTATGCCCCCAATGCCTCTACGGGAGGATCTCTTGTTCTAGGTAGACCATCGTGAAAATCCATCTATGTTAGGGACCTTAGATTCTTCGTGCTCCCAAGTTTCAACAAATATCAACATCATTTGAGATCCAACTTAGCTTTGGGCCTTTGTTCCATGGAAAGCCTCGACAGTTCCAAGAAAGAATTCAGAGCATGTTGAATTGCTATTTATTACTATCTTTTTAGTTTCTGTCTAGAATAATAGCTTTTCTATTTTTTATTATTGCCCATTTTCCTTCCTTCCTAGCTTCTTTTACCTTTTGAACCTCCTTTCTTAATTCTGCTTGATCTTCGGGAATGAGATCTTCATTTATAAATATTTCCGTTCCTTTTAGACTTGAGGTTTTACTAAGTATGTCATACTTATGGTCAGTAGAGCTCACCTTTATTCGGATCAACCTTCCTTTATTCTCAGTTAATCTCCCTAACCTTGTTTCTTCTGTGAAACACGTGGTTTCAATTTGTAATCTATTATGTAATTCTGTCTGGGCTATGGCTAAAGTGTCCTTGTCTAGCTCCTCTTTCAAACCGAAAATTGTAAGGTTCAAGGCCCTTTTGTTACGCTCATGGTCTAATTCGATCATTTTTTTCATTTCATCTTTAATTGGTTTGATATCTAATTTACCTGCTCCACTATTTAGGGTGAGACTCTTGTTAACTTTTTCTTCTAGTTCTTTAATCATGTTCTTCATTTTAAGACTCTCTATATTATCAACATCTCCTTGCTGGGATGTTTGGTTCGTATCTTGGTTTTGTTTTTCTATGACCTGCAACCTAGTCTCCATTGCCTCCATTTTATTCTCTAATAGTTGTATTTTATTTTCTATTTGTTTTTGGATCTTGTCTTCAAGAGATCTAAATTTGTTTTCCAGCATGGCTTCTAAGTGGGTTTGTAGTTTGACTTGACTTCTCTTTCTTCTCTATGTTTCTCTAAAGACTCTATATACTCATAAAGGCTCTGTAGAGTAACTATGCTAGGTCTACCTTTGGTAATCTTTGGTAGTTGTGGTGAATTATTCATACTTGATAATATATGAGCAGATATGTATTAGAAAAAGATAAGGAAGGTAGTATTAGAAAAAGATAAGGAATGTGTGCACCTGAATATCAACAAACCAGACAACAGACCTCAAGTGCCCAGTTCTGAAAATTTATCAAGAAAAAATCCCCGCAGACCCAAGTATTAATCGATAAAATTCACCACAGAATTTCACACCCAAGTATTAATAGAGAAAATTCACCATAAACCGAGATATTAATCGATAAAATTCACCGCAAAATTTTCACCCCAAACCCAAATATTAATCGAGAAAATTTTATCCATTAAAAAAATAAAAATAAAAAAACACATCATTTTTATTCATTTCAAAAATTTAAATTTAAATATTAAATAATTTAAATTATATTGATTCATAAATAAATTAAAAATGTCTTTGAATTAAAAATTTATTAAAATATAAATGACATAAATATTATAATTTATTTATTAAATAGTTATAAATATATAATGTCTCTATTCGTAAACTACGGTAAAAAACACTCCCATAAGAAGTTTCAGTTATTATATATATATATAATCAATTAAAAAGTAAATGACTCTTATTAACCGCCTTTTCATTCTTTATCCAGTGGATTAGGTGTGTATTTTGGGCAGGGAAGCTCAGGTCTGCGTGCGATAATTCTCTCCCATTTGTTCTCTTCGAACTTAGAGATTTGTGTCCACAAACCGTAACCATTAGTCACCCTTCATAAATTATTGATAACGGACGCCCTGTTTAAATTGGATATATCGATAATTCCCCAACCCCCTTCATCTATTATTCGCACTATCACCTCCCACTTAGCCAAATTATATTTATTTTTATCATGACCCATGATGGCCTCCATCCTCTTAATAATCCTCTTTGGTAATAAATAGTAATCTTCTTTGGTAATAAATACAAATGCATCCAATATATAACTAAATTTTGTAATACGGCTTTCACCATGATCACCCTGCCTATCTCAATTTCTTCTTAAATCTGACCAAACAACCACTCCCAATTCTAATATAGTACTCAAAGTAATAAAATTTATTTTATTTACTTCTTAATATGATGAGAGTCCAGCTAATATTGATTATTAATCATATTTGGCTAAACTGTCAATATCTTTCATTAAAATCATGGTTTTAAGTGACATTTAACTTTACATTTCATATCTTTAAATATAATAATTATTATTTTTAATTAAAAATTGATAATTATTATTTTTAATTAAAATTTGATTTTTTATAAAAATAGAAACTTAAAAAATTTGTCCGGATTTAATATTCCAAAAGTCTATCACAATCTTCAAAGTCAAAATTGTCGATTTTACTTTTTGAGCTTATTCCTACTTTAATGAATATATATTTAAAGTGCTGTCATTAAAACAAAATAATCTTAAAAATTTTGTAGTGATTTTACAATTTCAAAATCATGCAAAAGGGAGGGGCAGCATGGCACATGCCTCCCATTTATTACTTGGTGGGAGGATTATCATGCCAACCTCCCACTTGTCCCTTCCCTCATCACCCCATACAAGGAATTTTTAATAAATATTTTGCTTTTTGTAAGTAAGTCAAAATATTTATATTTTAAAAAATTTACATAAGATATAGTCATGGAGATCTGGAGTAATATGTATGCAGGATGAGGAGCTACTTGTAAACAAAAAAACATGTTTGTCCTGAGGGGAGAATTGGAGAGACCATTTTCCCATGAGAGGGAAACCTGATGGTATCCCAAAGAGTTATGAACCATAATTGTCACAATATTGCACCAAAATAGAGTAAACGTGACTGAAACTAAGGAGATAAGAATAACAAGTAGCATGGAAAATTGAGACACTAAGTATGCTTATCCTAGGAATTTAACATGCCTAGTTGAGCTAGTCCTTATCTTGGTCATTCTTGGTCTGGTTGAGTTGCAATTTCTCCCTTGGAGCCTTTCCTTGTTCATCCTTTTCCCTCCTAGCGTGTTCATGTTTCTCCAGGTAGAGGAAGGGGTCATTGTGTCCTTCAGGAAGCTAAGGGGGACACTCCCGCTCGATAAACACTTTCTTTGTTTAGGATTCAGTCTCCCTCTGTGAGGGTTCTCCCTTGGTTTGGCCCATAGTATTAAAAATCAGTCGGGTCAAACCGGAAAGCGGTCAAACTTGCCGATCAAACCCCTGGCCGGTCAAAACTGGTCAAAAAACCTGGTTCAACCTCCTGCTTACCCTGAAATCCCGGTCAAACCAGTGCTGATCGGCCGGTTAAGGACAAAACCGGCCGGTTAAGGACGAAACCCGTCGGTCAGCTACTAACGGCATGTACCCACACACGGCCATAATGGTGGTTTAGTGTTGATTTGGAGGGAAGGGGAGGGTTTTTTCCCTCCAAAAACACGCTCCCTAATCCTTTATAAGCAGGGGCAACCTCTCATTTGTCTCACACCATCTCATTTGCAACTTTTGTGAGTTTGATTGAGAGTTTGGAGAGTGTTGAGTTTTTGTTGGAGCAGTGATCTTGGAGGCTTGGAGTTGGAGTTGGATCTATTCTGGAGATAGTTTGGAGCTGTCAGTAGAGTTGGCATCTTCAAGAGGAGGCTAAGGAAGCTAGTTTGCATTGACAGGTAAGGATTTTCACTTGAAAACTCCATCATTTCATTGATGTTCATGTATTTATTCTCTCATGTGTTTAGCTATGTTATTGCTATCAAATATCTAGTCCTATGCTATCAAATTTTGTATGTTTGAATGTGCATTTTGTTTCGTAAATTTAGCCTTGGTTGTCCATTTATCTTAGTTGCAATTTTTTTAAATGGCAGATTTATTTACAAATTTCAATTATTTCAAGTCAAGATGGCTCCAAAATCCAAGGACAGTGCATGGGCCCATTGTGATGTGGTTGATGGAAAGATGATACACAAATTTTGTGAAAAACCTATTGGAGGTGGGGGTATTCTTAGATTGAAACAACACTTGGCTGGGACAAGAGGCCAATTAAAGCCATGTGATGCACCTAATGAAGTGATAGGTCATGTTAGGGCATAATACCTTGCCAAGTTTGAAAAGTTTGAGGAGACTAAGGCTAGGGAGAAGGCCATCCAAGATGAAATTGCAAGGAAGAGAGAACTAATAGAAACCCTGAGACAGAGTGGCTATGATGATTATGACATTCAAGACTCCACTTCTATCCATTCCACCAATGACCCCTTTCACTATGTTCCTCCTATTAGCCAAAAATCAAAACCAATAAGGAGACCCAACATCCAGAGTTATTTCTCATCCACTGCTAATCCCACAGTCACTTTCTCCTAGCCAAGTTGTCAACCCACTTTGGATCAACATTGGAAAAAACAATGCAAAGAAACTTCTTATCAGTACATTGCTAGATGGTGGTATGATGCAGATATCCCATTTAATGCTGCTCCTTCACCTTATTACCAAGGCATGTGGGACTCTATTTTAGCTATAGGAAAGGGCTTCAACGACCCTACTGTGCATGACTTGAGGAGATCTCTTTTGCAAAAAGAGATTTGTAATATTGATGAGTATTTGGCTGACTATAGAGAGTCATGGCTCAAAACAAGTTGTTCCATCATGTCAGATGGATGGACTGATGGAAAGAACCGCACTATCATTAACTTCCTTGTTTCTTTCCCTCAAGGAACAATGTTTTTGAGATCAGTTGATGCATCTGATAAGGTGGAGGATGCAACCCTTCTATTTGAGCTTCTAGATGAGATTATTCAGGAACTAGAGGAGCAAAATGTTGTCCAGGTCATCACAGATAATGCCTCAAAGTATGTTCTTGCTGGAAATATGCTTGAGTCCAAGTATAGGACCATATTTTGGACTCCATGTGCTACACATTGCATATACCTCATGCTTGACGACATAGGAAAAGAGGAGTGGGTAAAAAACACTGTAGAGTATGGAAAGTTCATTACAAAATACATTTACAACCACTCATGGGTATTGTGCCTAATGAGGAAAAACAATGGGGGAAAAGAGCTTGTTAGGCTTGCAATTACGATATTTGCAACTCACTTCTTCACGTTGCAATGTCTTAATTCTCAACAAAAAAACCTGTAGAAAATGTTTTCTTCTGATGATTGGACTGAATCTCGGTGGGCTCGTAGACAAGATGGAAAAGACACCAAAAAGAAATTATTTGACAATTATTTTTGGAAAAGGTCTTCAGAGCTTGTAAAAATTACTGAGCCCCTTGTTGAGGTGATAAGGATGGTGGTTGGGGAAAAGATGGCAATGGGATACATTTATGAGACTATGGATCAGGCAAAGGAGCAGATATGGGCATTTTACAAGGGCAGGTTAGCTAAATATGACTGTATATGGGAGAACATTGATAACAAACGGAACAATCAACTCCATCGTCCTATACATGCAGCTGGGTATTTTTTGAACCCAAAGTATCATTATAAAGCTCGACTAGGAGATCAGCAGGATGGGGAGGTCAGATCTAGATTGATTGATTGCTTGGAGCGAATGGTCCCTATCCATGCAAACCTTTTGCAAACACATAAACAATTTTTTTTTTTTAGTATGGCAGTTGGTACCTTTGGAAATAACATGGCGAAAATGGCAAGAGATGTGGATCAACCAGGTAAGCAATTCCAATTTGTTTTTCTTTTCAAGTTAATTTTTTTGTAAATAAGTAATGAAATGAATTGTGTTACTAATTAATGTCTTTTTATTTGCAACACATTGATGGGAGTCATTTGGTGGCCAATGTCCTCAATTGCAAAAGTTTGCAATTAGAATCCTCATACAAACTTGCAGTGCTTCAGGTTGTGAGCGCAATTGGTCTATTTTTGAGCGCATACACAGAAAGAAGAGAAACTGTCTGGAACAGAAATGGTTAAATGATCTTGTGTTTTTTATTGTTTTTTTGAAATACAACCTTCGCTTGAGGCGGAACCAACTAATGAACAAAACACCTAATCTAGATCCCATTGTGTTGGACGATATTGATCCAACATCAGAATGGGTGGAGGAGACTGAAGATCAAGTGTTTGAGGCATATTTTGATTTTGATGCAGCATTAGCGGGGGATGAACTTGAAGCAGATTTGGTGGCGCCATCAGACAAAGACCCAGGATTGGTAGTTGCATCAAGGAAAGACAAACAACTAATGGAAGGCACTAGTCATGCAGCTCGAGTAACTCATGCTTCCATTAGGTCCACTTCTATTGTTATTGGTGGCAGTGATATTGAGGTTGCAGATGAGCCTGAGGTTGAGGCATCCTCGGACTCTAATCCAGATGATCTCTATGCAGTTGTCGATGTTGATCCTGTGTCTAGTAGTGGTGATGAATTTGATGATTGATCATGATTCATGTGTACACTATAGAGTCTAGACTCTAGACTTGTAGTCTTGTATTAGGCCAATGGCCTCATAGCTTGTAGCATTATTTTTGGACTTTATGAGCCATTTGGAGCCTCATTGCTTATGTATTTTTCGATGATATGTATTAGACTTGGTGCCATTTTGATATATTCACCTTTACATGGTATATAAATGAGCAAAATTTGCATATTTTGTCTCTATTGGCTTGGAATCATGGTTGCAAATCTTAAAAATTGTTTTTTTTATTAAAAAATAATTATTTAATGTATTTTTTTTAAAACCGGTTCGTTTATACCTGACCAGTACCGGTTAGACCGGTTCCGGTCAGAAACCCGATTCATTAGGTCCACCGGTCCAGTCATCGATTCTGGTTTTTAATACTATTGTTTGGCCCTCAACAACATTCTGGCTAGCCAAATTTCGAGCTTGTCCTACTTGTTCTAGAGAGCTATGGAAATTATCGACCTTTTTTTCCTTAGCCTAAAATGATAGGCAAGTCGGAATGGAGGGTCTTTGTTCTTGATGAGAAGAACATGTTGCTTTTGTTCTGTGATGCAAATTAGAGACGTCGGAGGAGGGGGGGGATAGGGAAAGGGAATTACAATGGCTTTTGACAATTTCCTCAAGGTCGAGTGTGTGTGAACCAAGTAGGTGTTGATTTTAGTTATTCGACTCTCGACTCTCTCCCTGGCTTCTTCCTATACCTGAAGTTGTCTTCCAGCAAGTTCCAGATAGCCCAGTGACCATTGCCTATGTTCCTTTGCTCTTGAGCCTCCATGGTTGTGACAAGGCCACTGGGGATGCACTCAATGAACCTCTGACATATCACATGTGTTTGTGGCATACTCAACAACACCCCTAATTTGACTACATATTGAAAAATTCCTCTAAAAATAACATTATTTAAACCTCTACCAATACAAACCCAATACACCTTCCCAATTCAAAAAACCCCTACTTGCACTAGATATTGTAGGTATACATTTTTTCTTTAACATTTGTTATACACCTTTATATTTTTTCATTAACACTGAGTTCCATTTTTCATACTTGCCAATATAAAAACCCTTTACCCCTTATATATCCCCTAATATATTATGTCATTTTTTCCTTAATATATATCCCCCAATATGAATGCACGTGGTATGGTATTGCTCCCCCAGTAAATCTTCTATGGAAAAGGCAATGGATATGCATCAGGATGTGTTCATCAAATTGTTCTTCATCCTAACCATGCGAAGGAGGGGAGGGACTGTCACCTGCGATTTGTACCACCTCTTATGGCTCGACTCCTTTCCCTCACCATGATGAATAGACTTGAGAAATCTCTATGTCTAACCTGTAACCACCCGAATATCGTTGCCCCGCCAGACCCTTAGTGACCATCCATTCGTAGAGCAGAGAAGTTGAGGGAATGAATGTCGGGCTGCATAGTAATGTCATAATTCATGTCTCTCACTATTAGTAAATGCTTTCTCCTCACATGAACCTCCATCATCTAATTGCAATGAATGTGGCCATTGGTAAGTTCAAAGAATGGCAACCACTCAGGCATTCCCATTGAAACCTCATGCAACACTGGCATGCTACAACTGCCTCGCCTTGGTTGTTGCATTAACTCCCAAATTCGAGGAGATTTTTTAATAAATATTAGTTAAGATGTTTAATTTCAATTTTTTATTGATATAGGTAATTTTATGATTAGAAAAATTTAGGAAAGTTCTATATTAATTTTTAAATTATTTTACCATATCCAATTTATTTTTTTGAATTAATATATCTATCATTAACTGCTACTTACATAAGTTATTAGTCATTATCCACTATTTTTTAGTGGCATACCACATGGAAACCAAACCACTAACATAACATAATTTTGTCAAAGTTCCAAAAGGAAATGTCTAAAATGATGACAATGCTATACATAATAAGTTGTAAATGTTTGTAGGCTTCGAGCCAACTAATTGTCTACCTAAAAAAACTATTATTTAAAACCTTGTTAGTCTTATCATGCTTGCTACTAAAACCAAAATATACAACATGAAGCTAAACATATGAAGTTTAAGTAGAAGTAGAGGCATCCACCTTAATGGAATTTGGGTTATCAAGACCAGGGCCGCTTGGTATTGTTGTAGAGTCAACGACCTCCTTGATGTGCACCAACTAAGTGTTTAAATATTTGAGTTGCAACGCTACGTCATCTAAAACTAGCATAATTTCTTCTTTTGTGTCATTCCTTTCCAGCAAGACCCTACCCAGAAGAACTTTCATGCACCAATATAAATCTATGGTATATAACTATTGATTTTGTCTACCCTTGGTATGACTAGCACCTAGAACCCAGATCGACACATTATACACCACCTCTCAATTCGATAGAAAATTGCACTCCCCCATAATATTGGCTTCGACCTCATCAATTTGTCCCTTGACTAATGGAGGGATTTGTTCTTTGTAAAGTCAAGTTGAAGTTTTTTCCTGCATTCCTGCATACAATCCTCCCTGTGAGCCTCAATCCCTTGACCATGGTGCTAGTGAGACCTCTAGAGGACCATTAATAACACTCCATCAACAAACAACATGACCAAAGTCAATTTGATTGAGGATGTTGGGCTAGAGTGCTAAGAAGTGGAATATAGGAGAAATTGGAAAACTAGAGACAAAGCCCACAGTGGAAAAGACAAAGAAAGAATGGAAACTTGCTAGAAACTCTTGCATGTAGAAGATTCAATTCATATATCAAAAGAAGAAATGGAATTTATGAAAATACAACAACCACTAAGCCACCTTAAAAGCTCAATAATCCACAAGATATTAGGACCGCCTAAATGTAAGATTCCAAACAATAAAAATTTGGATAGATCTAAAACATCTTAGTGTTATCATTTAATATAATCTTTCATCAAGAACCAGAACACAAGAAATGCAGCCATTTATTTATTTTATTATTCACTGAAATTAAAATACATGCCCAGACCATAAAATCCTGCAAATGGCATGCACAGCTGCTTGACAATGAAAAATATAAGAAATTGAAGCTCACTTGTGAATCCTGGATGGATCCACCACATAAAATTCACCGCGGGGTTTTCGTCCCGGGATCAATAATAGAACTGGCCAGGCCAGGTTCTCAACCCAAACATAATAAAATAGATAATCCAGAATGCCCTAAATGCCTAGCTTCTCTCCCCTTTTATAGGCTTGATGGGTCAATACCAACAAGAAATACCATGGGTCAATACCATGGATCAATACCAACAAGAAATACCATGGGTCAATACCATGGGAAAATACCACGGTAAGTACCATAGATTGATTCTATCCACTTTGACTGAATCAAGAAAGGGAATATTACACTAAAACAATATTATAAAATCTGAGTGCCATAATAAAATTGTTTAGAACCATGTTGTGGTGCATTGATTGTGACGACCCTACAACCCATCTAATTAACACATATTTGGAGTTTTTAATTTATTTTAAAAATTTATTAATTTTAATTAAAAATAATACATTTTTGTATTATTAATACAATTTAAATAAAAGAAAATTACCATTTCAAAATAAAAAATCATATCACACATTTAAAAAAAATGATAAAAAGTCCAATATGATTTCACTGTAATGAAGTCATCTGTCCAAACAATCTACGCTATAAATCCACCCACTTCCCTCTCATGGGGAGTTGATGAAATGGCACATGGTTGAAGAGTTTAAAATGTCAACCAGTGGTATTGAGCATTAGTTTGTGAACACATGTTAAGCAGTGGCATCTCGGAGAATTTCGCGATGTTATAAGAGATATCAAGATATGATGTTAGGTATGCAAAAAAAAATGAAAAAAAAAAAAAAATTTCCAAGTTATAAGACCAAAGAATCATATATTTAGCCGAATCAATTCAGTTGCAATCAATTTTGATTTAAATTTGGAGTACATATCTACTTTCCAGCTAATGTACAGGGGCAATAAGCTGTTCCTGCAGGAATGGTAGAGCCATACTTACCATTAAATATAGAAATCGTTTTTCCAAGTAGTAAATCTGTAGCCTGGTAAATATGCATTGCATTGTCATCTGCAATGGCAATCAATATTTATCAATCTATAGGTTTATTAATGCATCTGGTGGTATATTTTCACAATTAAATTTAAATAGTACATTATTTAACATTGGGCATATACAACTTCTATAATATGTAAAGCTATTGTTAATGGAAATCAATATTTACTTTTTTATAGGCCCATTAATGAATGAATGATATTTTAATGTCTACGATACTAAAAATAGCCTATGGGACTAGGAACTTTCTTGTTTTTATCTTATGCAATTCAATCAATTTGAGTGACCAACCTCCCTGTTTTTGTCTTATGCAATCGAATCAATTTCTTACTCAAATTAATGATGGGTTGTCCCCTCATTGAAAAGACAATGACAAAGAATTGATACTAACATACTACATACTGCCATGTCTATGAAAGCATCACATTCCAAAATGAAATGCTTTTCTCATTCGACTGCCCGAGAAGTGCAAAAAGAAAACACCGTTCTTCCCAAGCTTCTTTAGGTCTCTTCCACCTCCCTGTTTCACACAAAAGCTTATGTGAGTTAGTTATTAATTGAGCAATAAGAATCTTTGCTCTCAATGGAATGCTAGCTCCAATGTACTCTTTTTGCTAGAGATCACAAGCTAGGTTGTCTTTTTAGATAAGTTATAATACTCACTATAGCAATTGTTTTGATGGGAGCTGAACATTATGTCATAAGGAAAGGACTTTTTTATTTTGAACTTGCTTATAATTAAAGGTTTTTGGATTTTCTTAATTTGTTTCCATTGTGAAATAAGGATACTGCTAGCTCACATTTCACACCCATATAATATCACTAGACAAACTAGAAATTCAAAAAACACTTTAATCGTTTTCCAATCCTATAACTCTGTTTCTCTACATCCTATTTTGAAATACATATAATATTTTCTAGTCTCCTAAAATTCTCTTTTTTCTACAATCTGTGAACATTTACATAAGGCATTAATAATCTAACTGTGAATATATACAACCCTAACACATTAATCACATGGCTGCCGCAGCCATTGAAAATAATTTACGATGCAGTCACCACGCCCTCTCCGTGGGCTCTCCCCATCTCTAGTTCGATTCTCATTCCCAACAAATTCAAATACACATAAAACGGGAGACAGTCTGGCTTTTAATGGTGAAGTTGGGAGGTTATAAACGCCCCGTGGGAAAAGGGCCGGTGAGGAAAGCAGCGGCAGTGACAGATTGTAGTTACGTTTTCAAAAACCACCCAACTCACCTGGCGATCCTTTTGCTTTCTGGGCCGCCCAATTCAGGTGCTGCTCCACTACTTTTCTTGCTTTCTTGGCCGACCAAGTCAGCATGCAGTTGCTTTTCGGACGTTGAAGTTTTCTGGTCAGCGAGCCTCCGGCGTTGAGTACGTAAGTGTCAGGGGCCCGGATGACGTGTCTGTGAGCAGGACGCCACGCGTGTTATTCGATCACAGCAGAGGTTGGGGTTGTTTGAGAGGATCTTGGAATCGTGGGATGCCTTGTTGATGGTGTGTTTTTTCGATAGAAAAAATAATTTGCGAATGGGAGAGATCGGTGTGGCGTTGCATTTAGTTATTATTATCGTAGCGGCTACCCACTTTTTATTTTCCTACCGTTACATGGAGGCACGTGCATTTTATTTTTATGATTTTCCTTAGGTTAGATGGAACTACGTGTATTTTATTTTTATGATTTTTTTTTTGTTTTTTAAAGAAAATAATGAGAATTTTGGTATAATTTTGAAAACCAATTTATTAAAATATTTGGAATTTTTATTTTTATGATTTTTCTTAGGTTAGATGGAACTAAGTGTATTTTATTTTTATGATTTTTTTTTAAAGAAAATAATGAGAATTTTGGTATAATTTTGAAAATAAATTTATTAAAATATTTGGAATTTTTTTTAGGTTATAGTTGTTAAGTTTCAAGATTTTGGGTGCTATAAAGATTTTGGATGGTGTCAAATTTATTTTAAATATTTATTTGTACATTCCTACAATCATATTCTTGGAAAAAAAATCTCATAAAATTCCAATAGAAAATTGATCATCTAGATAAAATTGTAGCCTTGTTAAACAATGCTTATCAATTTCAAATTCATCTCCCCCTTTACATTGGTAGGATTGGACGATTTTTTTATGACAAAAATTAGGATTGAAAGCAAGGAAAAGATTGAGAAATTTGTTGGGCCAAGAGTAAAATCTAAGGAGTGGAAGTGTATCAATGCTTATAATAGGCCACGAGTAAAAACTAAGAGTGGAAGTAAGCACAAGGAAAAGATTGAGAAATTTGTTGGGCTAAGAGTAAAATCTAAAGAGTGGAAGTGTGTCAATGCTTAGATAACAGGCCACGACTAAAAACTAAGAGTGAAAGTGTGTCAATCCTTAGATAATAGACTAGAAGAAGCATTGAGGTGTAGTTTGATATATCTCTATAAACAAAAGGGTTTAGGAATGGGAGTAACCGATCTCAATAGAAACTAAAGTTTGGGATCAAAGATAATAAATGAAAAAGGAAGTTTTATAGTGAATTACTTTTAAATCATTTAAAATATATTTAAATTATATTTTATAGGATTTTTTTGTGTGGCTATATCAATATATCCAACCAAATATAGTTAATAATATAATATCAAAATATCAAAATAATTTTTAACAATATTTTTAGAATTTTAAAATATCTAAAAAATATTATCACAATTTTATCTTTTTCTTTTATATAACTTTGAATTATCTCTTACAAATTTATTTTAATAAGACATTATTCATTTGTATTAGAAATTTACATATATTTTTATATAAATAAATTATTAAAATAAGAATTTATATTTATAAGTATGTTCATCGGGTGTAGAGTATAAAGTGATACCATGTTTTGTTAAGGCACTCTATAGTGTAAAAGTCATGGGTTCAAAATTCCATATAAAAAAACCACATTATGGTAAAAATAAAAACATACTATAATATAAAATTAATAATTAATAATAAAAGTAGATTTGATCCTTCTTGGTACTTAATAGTTTCTGAATTAAGATAGATCTAATTATACATATTATAGTTTATAAATTATTATTTGAATAATAATTAATTCAAATTATACTTATTTATAAATTTAAAAAATAAAAAACACACCTTTTTTATTTATCTCAAAAATTATAATTTAAATATTAAATAATTTCTACATTATGGATCACAAAAGTCTTAGATTTAATATTAAATAATTAAAAATAGTTATTTAAAGATAAAACAAATAAATATCATTTAAAATTTTATATATAATTAATTACAAATATACTATAAAATATTAATTTTTATTGAGCATTATTTTTTTAATATATTATTATATTTTATTGGTTATTATTATTCTATATTTCTCCAAATGTTATTTTTCACTTTTTAATTTTGCTTTATATTATTGTTTATTCGTTATATTATTAGATAAATATATTTTTATATTTAAAATTTATTAAAAAATAATGAAACTTGCATCATATTTTATAATTAAAAAATAATATCAAAATACATTTTTAATAGAAATTCTACAATTTAATAAAATTTAATCTACAAATATATATCATAATATTTTGCAATTTTTATAAAAATGACAAAAAAAATTCAATATCCAACAATATGAAAGGATGATACTAAACATTTTATTTCAAATCTCTTTCAAGTTTATGGACAATTAGTAATTTATGCAACACAAATTTGGTCAATATTTTTTTAATAATA